>JRHT02000391.1:1935-22835 GCA_011800875.2 Suillus brevipes Sb2 | reverse complement strand
GTTAATATTTTAAATAACCCCTGACTATAAAATGTGAAGATAAAACATTAAGTTTTGTCTCCGGATTAAATGGATCGCCCGACGATCGCCCACTCATGGCTGAATCATCGCCCACTCACGAGTTGCCTGAATTTGCCAAAGGAAATCACTCATATGAATTCATACAATTACAATCATTTCGACCTGTATATAACACTAATTCTCTGTAAAAGCTAAGTAGGAGATCAGAGATGCACAGTTAACAAACCAAATATTCTTACCACTTGCTGTGGTGGCGAGAAAACTGCAACATGCCACCTCGACATTTTTCATCATTTTGTTGGTGCCGGGATTGAACTTGAGTGAGCGTTTCCACTGTGCACCGGTCATTGGACCGTTAGCATCATCAGTGAGTTTGTGTCGCTCTCGTGAAACGCCCTGTCGAATATTGTCGAGGCGTGACTGGAACCAAGATTCACATCGACTGGACCAAAACCCCACGTTCAGTCCTGAGACAGCCCAGGCCTGGGGTCTAGGCCACCAAGAGGCGATTTCCATGTTCCCGTCATCTAAATATTCAAATGTAAGCGCCGCTGGCGCTGGGAGTAAGAAAAACTTACTGGTCTGTACATAATAAGTCCCGCACATAAAATCTATCTCTTCTTGCGACAGCTCATCGTCAAAATAAGTCTGGTCATTGATGGATAGCATGAGGCCGAATGGGACCGCTTCTGGTGAAATGCCATCGAGAACAGACGGGAGCACATCAAAACCGAGACTATGCAAAGCCAGCCGCCATATGAGCCCGCCGTGAAGAAGTGCCGCTCTTGCACGAGGCTGGTTCATGAACTCGTGACGGTGCTGCTCGTACATGATGTAGTCGGCGTAAACAGGCCTGAAACGGGGGAGCATGTGATCCTTGGGGCGAAGGACGTGGCCGAGCGAGTATGTACGGAGTTCTGTAAGTGGGCGTCGTCTGTGAGGGGAAACTGACATTGCCAACAGTGTTTTAATAGCAATTCCTTTTTCAAGGAGGTTGCGGGCAATATTGATGATATCCGAACCCCAGTCGCGCCGGAGGCACATCACAGCCGTGATAGCCTCAGTGACCGCCAGTTTCCAGGGCACTAGACTTGGCGACGAATGTGGCTCGATGATGTAAAGCCGCTGCTTGGGTTGCTGTGTGTAAGAAACTCGAATGTGTGCATTCGAGGCCGACAGAGAAGGCTGAGATCCTAGATCCCAGAGATCGGGCGGGATATCAGACAACTGAGATTGGGGGAGGGTGACAAGATAACCTATGAAACATGTGATAACATGCTTCTGTGCATCTGGAATTGATATAATATTTGCGTCGTCATCATCGCCGACGAGTTTGCATAGGTGAGTCCAGTTTGTCTTACGAGCCCAATCATCAAACGTGGTCGATCTGCCTCGGGGTGTAGATGTCGATGCTGCAAGCTGGTATCCGAGGTGAAAATGTAAGATCGAGACAAATCGCTCCACACTACGAGTGTATTGCGCTGAGGGTGCAACTTCATAGCGACCAAAGTGGGTTTCGATATCCCGCAAGAAACTGGACAGTGGGGGCGGAAGGGGGGCAGGGGCAGGTTCAGATGGAGCAGGGGGAGGTGGGAAATCATCCTCTTCCCAATCACCATCGGGAACACTGGTAGGATCCAACGCGTCGCACAAGTCCCACTCGTTACGGAATGAGTCATAAACCCGAGTAGATTTGCTATACAACGTCCAAGTCATTGGTATCTCAGCCTTTGTGAGACGGACGCGTTCATAGAAGCCGCCAAACTCATCATTAGATTGCCATTCGAACACAACGGCCGTGCTTGATTTGCCAGGAATACTGTGGTTCATGGCTGCCCGTTCACGGCTCTGACGTGACTGCCGTCGAGCAGGCGTCTCTGTCTCCTCTTTCTTCTTATTCTCCTCATGGCGCCGCGCAAAGAATGTCTTCCAATCTTCTCCTCGCAACTGTCCAGAGTGAGGTTGGGGGATTGGAAACAGTGAGTCCGCGTGTTCTTTGGGAGCGGCGGACACGGGCTGTTCTCCGCCGTCCTGACCCCATCCAAGGGCGCTCTGACTGTTAGTGTCCGGTTGACCCCAGGAACTGTCATCCGGCTGACCCCATCCAAGGGCGCTCTGACTGTTAGCGTCTGGTTGACCCCAGGAACTGTCATCTGGCTGACCCCAAGCGCTGACATCCATCTGGCCCCATTGCGGTGCCTCTGTCGCACGAGCGATAGCTGCCTGGGATGGGACATAATAACGCAAGGCAGAATCGACAGAAGAACTTTGGCGGACCCAGACCGGGATTGAGAATCGCTCAAACATAGGTAATTGACCATGCCAAGGGAGGTAGACGGAAGAAATGAGGACTCCCGTATGTGGCACGTTTGTCGTCAGATCTCCGACGAATGAGCGTGACAACTCAAGGACCCATTCAGCGGGTATGGGATACTTGGGGTCATCCGTTAAGAGAACTGTCCAAGCGTGATTGGGATTGCGGTATCGACGACTCATGATGTGCCACGAGCAGGTGGCGGCAATCACTAGAAATACGTCAGTCAATCACGATGAAATGAACGTATGGTTTGACGTACACAGAAATGCGTTACGCGACCTCATTGCGACCTTTTTAGCAAGCTTAGCATCTGCATGCGACCGTTGGTAGCCATAGGCAGTCGGAGGACGTGAAAATTTAGTCCCCCACGGAATGAGCAACCCGGCGCCCAAACGTTCCATGCACCAGAGCAATTTCTGCTCTAAGTCGACCCACTTTCCGCGAATATCGCGATGGAGAATGTGTTTGCCCTGTGTGTCCACCTCTGTGAGAAGCGAAAACCAGGAGTGGTTAAGGCATTCAAAGATTGGCCCATTGAAGCTAGGATTCAAAGGTATGAGTGGGAACCACGGACGAGTCCTGTACGCCCAGCGAGTAGTGAGTGGCGTTTCACTGTCATCGGGAGAACGATCATAGTCTTCCTGAGGATCCCAATGAGGCTCGTAAGGAATAACGTCGGGAAGCGAGAGTGCAGTGAGGGAGGTATAGACCTGCCCATCACGCACAAAGACATGGAGATCATTGCTCATGGAAGTGTTGCGTTTGATGTAGAAAGTTGAAAAACCAAACCAAAGTACTCCCGCAACAGTATCAACCGCTGCGCTAGATGACGAAGCAAGAATAAGGGGAATACATCTATATTAGATTATATAGCAGTGGCGGAGTTTCAACGAGTGATTACCATATCAATGACAATAAGATCAGGTGAGACGTCCAATTGACTTGTGAAACACCACGAATTGAAACAGTGCTATGATAAAAAGATGAGAGTTCTTAATAGCTACAACGACGAAAGTTAATTAGAGCTGTGAAGCAATCTGATCGAGACAAAAAAACAAAGAGCTAGTCAATGGTACATTTGCGTGCCTACTTGGCCGTTGAGGCATCCCGCTCGCAGCTTTCAACTCTGTGGGTGCATCCTCATAATAGAGGCGGCTGGTTCAGACTTGGCAGGGAAGACAAGTCCTTGGGCTGGTAAATTGAATTTCGAAGCTAAATGTTGGTATTAGCATGATCGCTTGGGGTAATGGTTCGAATATTCGAATGCCTCCACAATTGCCAGGGCTCTGCCAGTGTGCCACAAGGAGGAGGATTCTAAGAAAAAGGGCGACATGAATAAAATATCATTGACTCACCTTTGATACGATGTTGAACCCCACCATTGCGCAGCGTCTGCAAGGCACTATGTGCTAAATTTGTGAATTTATCAAGATGCTCGAGGGACGATATCAAAATATTCTCACCTAAAGTAATACTCTGTGTCGTCGTGTCCATTATGACGTTCGAGGGGGCTGTCCATCGTTGTGCGGCCTGTCGACATGCCCTGCACCTGGTAGGTGCACGTATAGTAGTTAGGGCCTGAAGGAGTGATCATTTTAAAGAAGGTAAAAAGGGAAAACATAAGAATGACTCACTTCATCTACTGGTGCAGTTCCTGCCCAAGTTATTTCTGCGAAAGGCGGTGCGCAGTGGGGAACAGGCGAAAGGTCATCGCGGACGTCGAGCCGGGGAGTGATGAACGTTGAGCGTTGACCTAGAGCTGGGACGTTGGCGATGACACAGAACAGCAGGCACAACCGTACATACAGTTGTGCCCTGGGAGAAGGTCATTGTCGACAAGAGGAACCATAGGCTCGACAGTACAAACCGTCGAGCCTGAAGGCTGAGAGTGAGGAGGAAGGATAATGGTAAGGTCCATAAGAATAATAAGAATACTATGGTAAACGAAGCTTTGGCGACGAAAGCGCAATGTGTCACAAATACAAATACAAATACATTACATAATATTGTTTGCGACTGGTTTGGTCTATTCGCCATCGCCATTCACCATCTACGAGCTCGACGGTTTTTACTGTCGAGCTCATCGAACGTTCGCCATCGCCATCCACCACCACAACTATGAGCTCGACGGTTTTTGCTGTCGAGCTCTTCATTGTCCCCCTACTATCGGAGCACGACGGTATGTACCGTCGCGTCTCTTTCATCACCATCCAACTCGCCAACTTTTGGCTGATTGTGATCCTTTGGATCCACCCGACGTCCGGAATCAAGACAAGCCGTCAACTCTGGTCTCCCTCTGCTCGGCTTTCGTTGGCTGCGATCCTTTGGATCACGATGTCAGGTAAGCAAACTAAATGTTGACAAATCTGACCATCGACCAACCACAAATGTGCAGCCGTCAGCCGTCAACACCGTCATCCCCTCCACCGTACATACAGTGGAGGGGGCAATGGCTAATCAAGTCGCCAAGCAGTCCGTCCGTCCGTCCGTCCACCCATCCTCTATGTCAGGGTAAGCAGTCCAACCGTTAACGCATTCAATCGTTAACCAACCATCAAAGGATTCAGCCATTACCACCCGTCATCCCCTCTACCGTACACGCGCCACTACTATGCTATCGCTACTGTCATCCATCGGAATATCTCACTTGAAACATCTCACCTCTCTACCTGACCTTTCGTAAGTCCATCGATCCATTTGGCGTCGTACAAGGCCTTGGGTAATCCAGTGACAGGGCTCCGCAAAGTCGTCGAATTGCCAGGCGCACGTATCCTCTTCATCGGTTTGGACCCCTGGGGCGCGAAGATGTCATCATCCAACACTCTCTGATTGTCGATGACACTGAGTTCCCGCTCTATCCCGCGACGCCATGTCATATTCTTGACCCGGAGGACACATTCAACGTCATTTTCGATGTCACTTTCTTCTGAACTCATACCATCATCTCCCAGCGTCTTGATTAGTTTTTGAAGCCACTGCCAAGCTGGTAGGTCATCGTCCTCGTCTTCTTTCTTCAGCTCAATAACTTTCTGAAGAATTGTTGCTCTGCGGGTATATTTCTGTGGACATATTAGTATGTGTCCGAAGAGCCTTGATATTATGTCGTGGACATACACTTCGCCGACGGGTTGTTTGGCGAATAGACTTCAGATTTCTGTCTCTCTTTGCGATCAACCTCTCCTCCACCTCTGCCCCAGTCTCCAAGACGCCCTTTGCTGTAATCTTTGGTTGTGCCGCTCTCCAGCCCGTTCGCAGCCGCTTGTAGCGATCCTCAAGTATCGCTTTATAATAGCCATCCGACCTTGGGAATGGCCACTTCTCCTCCATACTCCTCATTTGCAATTTTTCCAACAGAATATCGAGAATTTTCGCATTCCATGGGGTGCTAGATCCATGTTTGAGATCAAACGCGAGGTTCTGAGTGTCGGGGCCTGGGCCATCTTCATACTCGTATGAGTACACATCTTCACGAATGGCTGGCTGATGCACGATAAAGTCTGCATCTTGACATATACTGAAGGTATCTTTGAGGAGACGCCGGACTTCACCCTGTTCCATGTTTAGTATGAACACATATGTCAAGTTTTAGCTCTCACCAGAACGAAGTCTCTTTCGTGGCTCAATTCTGCGGCCCTTTCAATCCTCAATTCATCATCCTGCTTCCTTTTCCTTCGAGGGCTACGCTTCGCGGATGTTCTTATATCTTTATCGATGAAGATTCGTCTGAGTGCCGCCTCTACGCCTCTGGAGACTGCATTCTCCATCGCGGACATAGGGTAGGCATCGTCCTGTTGAAATTCTGGTGGCTCTTGCTCAACCGTTGGTGACTGTTCTCGATGCGTTTCCATAGGGTTCACAGCATCAGCATCCTGCTATAGCGTAAGTTTAAATAAGTTCCGACCACATTTAGTACTTACCTCTGCTACAGATACCAGGCGTATCTTGCGTGTTGCCCCATGTGCCTTCCTTATCTTTTTGATCACGTCGAGGCACGGAGTTTTGAGCTGTGATTTCTGGGGCGTTCGTGGTTGCTGTTGAGTGCTCCTGGGGGTGGGGTCCTGGTCCATGTCCATTTCAGTGCCCGCATGCTGTTGCCTACCAGATCTTGCAAACCGCTGCTCCATGTTGGCGAGCTCGTTCTCTTTTGCTGCCCTCAATTTTTCTACTTCTAGTTGTAGCCTTCGCTCCATCTCGGCAAAGATGGCTTTCTCGCGTTCTTGTAACTGCTTGACATCATCAGCAATTCCCTTGGTTAGTCGTTCTTCCCCACCTCTTGATTTTTTCTTGCACTTAATTCTGCGTCGCGTCGTGCCAGTTCTTCAGCAAGACGACGATGTTCTTCAGTTCGTTCTTCCAACTGCATGACATCATTAGCATTTGCCTGGTCAGTCGTTCTTCCCCACCTCTTGGTTCTTTTTGGCGATCAATTCTGCGTCGCGTCGTGCCAGTTCTTCAGCCCACTGCTCGATATCATCAGCGCAATCACCCTGGTCAGTCGTTCTTCCCCACCTCTTGGTCTTTTCTTGCACTTATTGTTGCTTCGTGTCGTGCTAGTTGTTCAGCGATGTTCTTCTTTAGTTGTGCTTCCTGTTGCTCTTGCCATGTGTGAGTTTCCTATTAGCCTGTAAGCATACGTCTGACTGCATGTATCTGTTGCACTACTCACTTGCCTCTCCTGCTCCCGCTCTTTCATAGCCGCTTCCCATTGCCGAGTCTTCTCGTTGACATCATGCATGTGGCGCTCACGCTCTTCTTCTATAAGACGTCGTTGTTCGTCGAGGCTGTCTTGAGCTTCTTGGCGTATCTGCCAGTAATGTTCAGCTGTGACATATTCAATGAGTTCTTGTGCGTACTGCTTCCGTTTCACGCTTAATATTATTGATCCGTTCTTCTTGTTCGTACACAGTCTTTCGAAGTGTTTCCGAATAGTCGACCTCATGAAAGCGACGCTTCTCAGATACCTGGATTGGCACTATGAGTCATGGAAGCTGATTCATGCTATCCACGCGTACCACTTCATCTCTGGTTCTCTTGTCGATTCGCATCGCACTGGTGGGAGGCTGGCTGATACTGGTGGGAGGCTGGCTGATACTGGTGGGAGGGTGAGTGAGAGCATCCGTGAAGTGACCAGCACCGCTCTCATCGTCGTCTTCGTCTTCATCATCTTTGAATAAATCCGCATCGTGTGATGTCTGTACGTCTTCTGGCTGAATGTCAGGGTGCTGCATGTCAATGTCGATGTTATCGACACTCATAGAGAGGTGAGAATCCATCGTTAGGGTGCAAAATGACATTCCTGAGTCTTTTAAAGTCATCCGCATGCTTTTTTCTTTATTCTTTGCAATCGCATGAACAACAGGCAGGCCTATCTCCATCTCCATCTCTTTCAATTATCCTGTTGTTTAATTCGCTCGTACAATTACTTCGTACAATTACCCTTAGCGACCAGCGCTGCAGCTGGCATTAAATAGGAGTACAATTGAGTACAATTAACATAATTACCTTCATTTAGTTTAGCTCCGCTCCCCGCTGTTTCCGGCAACTACGTCCCCCCGAATTATTATAGTTATTGTCTTTGACTTAATATGTCAAGTTTTTAAAAGCCAGACCGCTACTACACTCTGCCTCTATCGCCCACTTTCATCGCCCACCCTCATCGCCCGCCTACATTGCTTACCTTTTACATCGTTGCCTTCACCAAAATATAATCATGGTGAACACTCGCACGTACATCCTCCCAACGTCTTCTGTAAGTTATTGTCGCTTGTTCACATCTAAAAGTTTGTTTACCTTCAAATCAGACTCCGGAACTTCACCTGCGGTGCAGGCTATATTCTACATCGTGGACGAGACCCCGTCAGGTCACTATGTTGACGCGGTGCTCTGGCCACTCGCGCACTGCTCAGTGTTTTCCGGTTCCTGAAAGTCTCCTCGAGGAGGCTACCGTGCAGCCTTATGTCCACAACTGTTTCGTGAATGTGCGCGAAGGGAGACACGTCTATAGATTCTGCATATTCTTCAAACGGCATCTACATCTCAGAGCCAACATGCTTCTTAGCAGGGGCAATAATAAGTTTCGAGGCGATGCAGTTGTTATGAGGATTGGTGTCAACAATCCCTCAGTTGTAAACATGCGAGGCAGAGATAATGCGCTTGCTGACTTCATTATCCACCAGTGAGTAATAGTAAACCCCATGATCTATTGAGCCTAACCATAACTATCTCTTCAGCTTTGCGCAGAGCATAAGTGGTCATCCAAGAACTAGGCTCCCGCACGATCTTACTCTTGTAAAACCCCTGAGCACCCGTAAAAATTGCCGATTGGCGGCGAGGTGTGGAGTAGTGTAATTTTCTAGACCACGAATTAGTATTCTCAGCTGGACTGAACATAATATTATCGAAACTTGCAATAGCATTCTCGTCTTTGGAAATTAGATTTCATTCAAGTACATCCTGCATTTTTTACGCAATTTATTTTCAGTCGTCGTCACCTATGAGCGCTTCAGAAAGACTTCCATGTTAAACTCTAGGGCTGAGCAGGGGTACGTGATCTCAAAATCGGTAATGGCTGTGCGACTGTGAAGCCGTAAGCGACTGCTACATCTTCCATTATGTCGACCTCCATGACGCGTGCATGGAAATTGAGATGATCAGAGCATCAGGGTCGTTGGGTGAGAGGGTAGGTCACACTAGATATATTCAATTAAAAGCATACAGCGGCAAAGACGGGGACGGGGATATATATGCTACGAGGGTATCACTTCTTCCTCTTGCTCTTGCCTGCAGCCATTTCTCCCTCCTTTCGTCTCGCACGACCGGATGTGTATTTCAGGCGCATCATAATCAGATCGTTGACTGGCCACAAGTTGCTATAATTTTCAAGATCTGGGAAGTTGTCGAGAGCCTGAGATGTCATGAGTTCGTCGAAAATACTAAGATTGATAGAAGCTGTTCACCTTGTCACGCACAACTTTCAACAGTGCAGGACTTTGGGCAGAAGCGCATTTTGTTATATCAAGGTGGTCCTCAACAAGGCTATGCACATGTTTCTTAGGGATTCATTAGTTAATTTGCAATGCTAAGGGTACAATATTACTACGAACCTTGAATTTTGTATATGCCTTTGGATTCCAATCCAAAGCTTCATAAAGTGTGTACCCCCCACGCCCTGGGCGCCCAGGTTCACCGGCAGGTTTAGGAATCTTTGAGTCCTCCGATAAACTGGCACTCGAAGTTGAGGTGCCGCTATCTGACAAAGAATCCAAAGAACGTGCAGAATCTGAGGGCAAAGGCGTTTGAGAACGGGAACGAGTCAACGACTTCTTTGGATATGGGCATGCAGAGGAAGAGGGATCGGAATGCTTGAGTGTCCGTTTCGCAAGTTTGAACTCAGGGGCGGGTGTGGATGACGACGCCCTTGCAACAGGAACAATACCAGCTCTGGGAACTAGGACTTCATCGGCAGTAAGTGTGGTCGGGCGACGATCAATGTTGCCAAACAGCTCGAGCTGGTCCGTGAGCATTGGGGGAAAGGGGGGTGGGGCACCAGACTCTGAATCATAGAAAGGAGGAACAATTGCGCTGCGCATGGTAGATAGAGAACCGAATTGCTACGCTGAACTTAAGGGATGGTTCATCATAAGGGAAGCATTCAACACACTACCATATTGGGCGAAAACAATAAGGGCCCACAATAAAGAATAAGCACTTTAATACAGGATAAGGTAACCGTTAACGTATCTCAAGAGAAGAATAGCGCTACACAAATGGCGTCGGCAATGAATATTAAATATTAAAGTTACCATACCGTCAACGCGAGAGAAGAAAAGTGCTACACAAATGGCGTCAACAATAAATATTGACTATAAAAGTTACCATGGAATCAAACAGATCTGGCAACGATACAAAAGTATTTGAAAACAAATGCGAAGTCCAGATAAATACATTACGAGCGGGCGACTACAGCAGATTATATCACAATGTCTTTCCTTGCTACGGTTTTCAACAAATCAACGCAGTCACAGCGTTACAAGCTGCTCGCTCGTTTAACCTCCTATAGTGGCACTGTCCATGCACTTGCGATTTCTAATAATGGGCACCTACTTGCATGCGGTGGTTAGAAAGCAGAAACTTTTAGCCGTAGACAGCGCTAACAAACAAACAGGTACCGAGGGCATCAAACTCTGGGATATCAAATCTCGAAAAGAACTCACATCTTCGTCTCATCATCACGAATCACGGGGAACGATCAGTTGTGCAGTCTGGGCCACAACAACGAAAACCGCGGAAGAAACCCTCTGTTATGGCACAGGCCTGGGTTACATCATATTTTTGCGACGCAGTGTCGCAGATGTAAGTGCCCGGGCTTCCCGCTTGACTGTCTGTTGACACCAGCAGAAAACATTCCAGGAAATTTCCACCAAGAGACTGGGATCAGGTTTTGAGATCACATGTTTATCATGGCGTTCGACTCCCTCTGAAGGCAACTTGCGTATTGCAGTGGGAACGAGAGACAAAATGATCCAGGTTCTGACACTCAGCGCAAACTCGCAGCTCCAGTCCGTCTTCGCAGTGCGACTTGAAAATACAGTACCCAAGTCGGTGGCATTCGCAGATAACCGAGGCATCTATGTGTTCGGGCTCTATGATGGGAATGTGTCAGTCCCTCCGCTACAGAACTTTCATTGCCTCATACTTACCACCAAACAGCATAAAACTGAGGGATGAAGATGGTGATACAGTGCGGGAAATTAGCTGCAATTCAGTGATGTGAGAGGCCACCACTGTTGACTTGTGCATCGCTGACGTTATCCAGTGGTCACGCTGCGGTGCACTTAAAGCGGGGCGTTTTCGTCGTAGATAATGCAACAGATGGCTTTACATTATATCGCCTCGAAGGTGATGGCGAGCCTGTTCGAACCTTCGCAACTGCTGTGCCAACCGTGTCGGTCCCGAAACAAGTGGCATTTGGGGAAGAAGGGAAGGTAGTTGTAGGGGGAAGCGAGAATGGATTAGTATATATATTCGATCGGAAGACGGGCCAGATTCTTGAAACCCTTCACCACGCAGATACTGGCCTTGTCCAAACAATATCTGTAAGTGTGAAGATTAATTGGAAAAAAGTCACTGAACTGGTTTAGACACGGGATCTCCACGGCCGCTGCACAATTGCCAGTACTTCCCCTGCGCCAGGGCGCGGGAAAACTACAATCAAGATTTGGGCGTACGACTATGCAGTGCAAAAGGTTTCTGAGGCGCCTTCGAAGGATTACTGGTCACTGTCACGCATACTGATGATGCTGACGCGACTACTTGCACTGGTGTCCATGATCGTCTTCCTCCTAATAAACTATAAAGACAGCTTTTTGGTAAGTACACTGTTTGATCAGCAGGAATTAACTAACGCACCTCCAGGACAGCGCAGTGAACCATGCGCGTGGGTATATGACTTCGGCGACAATGAATAATGTGGCCGAAGACTTTTCACGGCATGTCAAAGCAGTTATGATGTTTGACGAGTATGTAGATGTCGAGGCAGACAAAGAAGGTCCGACCAAAGGATACGTCAAAAACGACATCAGGATGCTCCGAGAATTAGCAGAAAAGCTCATGGAGTTAGCTCAAGAAGCGGGCAGAGATATCGATGAAGATCAACAAGAAAATGAGAATGATCGTCCGCGAGCAGCGAAAAAAGATGAACAGATGAAGGACCTATTGCTCGTCCAGTAACAGATAGCACGTAGGCAGTTGTTGGATTTTGAACATTGACAGTTTTTGGATTGTGCACTCTACCAGATTGAGTCATTGCCCCTCCACTGTATGTACAGTGGAGGGGATGACGGGTGGTAATGGCTGAATCCTTTGATGGTTGGTTAACGATTGAATGCGTTAACGGTTGGACTGCTTACCCTGACATAGAGGATGGGTGGACGGACGGACGGACGGACTGCTTGGTGACTTGATTAGCCATTGCCCCCTCCACTGTATGTACGGTGGAGGGGATGACGGTGTTGACGGCTGACGGCTGCACATTTGTGGTTGGTCGATGGTCAGATTTGTCAACATTTAGTTTGCTTACCTGACATCGTGATCCAAAGGATCGCAGCCAACGAAAGCCGAGCAGAGGGAGACCAGAGTTGACGGCTTGTCTTGATTCCAGATGTCGGGTGGATCCAAAGGATCACAATCAGCCAAAAGTTGGCGAGTTGGATGGTGATGAAAGAGACGCGACGGTACATACCGTCGTGCTCCGATAGTAGGGGGACAATGAAGAGCTCGACAGCAAAAACCGTCGAGCTCATAGTTGTGGTGGTGGATGGCGATGGCGAACGTTCGATGAGCTCGACAGTAAAAACCGTCGAGCTTGTAGATGGTGAATGGCGATGGCGAATAGACCAAACCAGTCGCAAACAATATTATGTAATGTATTTGTATTTGTATTTGTGACACATTGCGCTTTCGTCGCCAAAGCTTCGTTTACCATAGTATTCTTATTATTCTTATGGACCTTACCATTATCCTTCCTCCTCACTCTCAGCCTTCAGGCTCGACGGTTTGTACTGTCGAGCCTATGGTTCCTCTTGTCGACAATGACCTTCTCCCAGGGCACAACTGTATGTACGGTTGTGCCTGCCATTCTGTGTCATCACCAACGTCCCAGCTCTAGGTCAACGCTCAACGTTCATCACTCCCCGGCTCGACGTCCGCGATAACCTTTCGCCTGTTCCCCACATGGTTCCTCTTGTCGACAATGACCTTCTCCCAGGGCACAACTGTATGTACGGTTGTGCCCGCCGTTCTGTGCCATCGCCAACGTCCCAGCTCTAGGTCAATGCTCAATGTTCATCACTCCCCAGCTCGACGTCCGCGATAACCTTTCGCCTGTTCCCCACTGCGCACCGCCTTTCGCAGAAATAACTTGGGCAGGAACTGCACCAGTAGATGAAGTGAGTCGTTCTTATGTTTTCCCTTTTTACCTTCTTTAAAATGATCACTCCTTCAGACCCTAACTACTATACGTACGCCTTGTTCCTTCTCCACCTTGGAACTAGCCCATAGCTGGTAATGCCGTCCACCCCGAGCTCAGCTCTATATTTCCTTGTTTGGTAGTTCTTGTGATTTTACTAGGCTTACTGTTGTGATAGCGACGTCTTGTTATTCCATTACTAGAAAATTGTAAGTTGTTTCTTCTGTCGTCATCTTTCATCTCACTTAAAAGCTTGTATATGCAGCTGGTTCTGACTCCCCAATTCTACTCTCACTCCCTGTCCAATTGATAGAAACGACGGTACATACTGTCGTTGCTGTTGGTGATCATCCGGAATCAACTTCCACGGCAGAAACGAGACTGTTTTATTGTTGCCTCCGCTCTTCATGCCCGTGTCCCGCTCAGTATACAAACGGTGCTTCTGTGAGGAATGCATCGAAACCAACGGTCGTGCTGATGATGGCACGCCTAAGGGGGTACTTATCGCAGAACGTCTTATGGCGGCACATCTACAACGTGCTCAACGTACACAAGCAGAACGTGCTGCGCTCACACATGCGGCTGCCTCTGACAGCAGGGATGCCAGCGCAGACTTGATAACTTCACAGCTCTGTGGACTTACCCTTACCGACAATGAACCGCTTGTTGCTCCACATGCGCCTGGGCGTCCAGAGCACCCCAACCCCACTCCCCCAGTATCTATTCCAGCTCTGGCGGAAGATCTTGAGCGACTCACATTGTCGGATCCCTTTGTTGCACAAGGACCCAGTGTCTCAACCGCTGGTCATTGCGATGTCTCCCAAAAGCACAGAAATCGGCGAACTGTAAAGGCCTTGACAGTCCTCCATAACATCGAGCTCCGCATTCAGCGATGCTTTCGGTTATTGCTTGCTGTCAATTCTGACGACGTTGGTCGCGAGCTACCATTGCTTCGCAAAGCTGTGGAGAACGTCAAACGAAATGCAGACCTTGTGATTGCACAGAAGAAGGCAATTATGTTGGAGATAGATAGATTAGAAGCCCAATTCAACAGTCGCAAGCTGCCCGAAACGGACTTGCGTACAGCAGTGGAATTTGATGCCAGTAAGAGTTGACTATCTTTATCATAATCGTTTTCTCAACAGTCAATAGGTATTCACTATGAATCTCCGCTGAATCAGTATGATGAAATTGCGCAGGTCGCCTTATTCATTGGTGTGATATGTAAAGTTGTCATGGGGGTCAGTAGGCGAGGCTGCGATTTCATCTTGGGACTTGTCTCGGTCCTGTTATTCCTCGCGTTCCGGAGATCAGATGGTAGCCTCAGCTCCTCCCATCAAAATGTGCTGAGGCAAATCCCAATGACTTTCGACACCGCGCTCTCGAAATTCAATATCACTGAGAAAACTATTGTATACGCGGTCTGCTCCAGTTGCCACTGCACTTACAGCCCTCATTATGCAGACGGCTCAGCTGTTCCCATTTATCCTGATCATTGCACGCACCGCCCCACGCCAGAGGCCGAGTGTGGCGAGTCATTGCTTGGCCACGGCCGTGATGGAGTACTGCGACCGAAGAAGACATTCGTGTACCATGATTTCAAAGACTACCTCGCCGGTCTCCTCTCCCGTGCAGATATCGAGGCGGCAATGGATCAGGCCTGCGACGATTTGCAGGACTCAATCAGTTCTCCCCATCCGCCTTTGATGAAACATGCATTCGAAGCTCAATTTCTTCGTCAATTTGGTGGCCCGGAGCCAGGTTCACTTTTTATCGATAGAGGAGACGAAGGATGCTATGCTTTCGCCCTTCATGTGGACTTCTTCAATCCGGAAGGCATGAATCTGCGTGGTGCCAGCAAATCCTCTGGAATCATATCTATGGCATGCTTGAATCTACCATCGGATATCAGGTACAAGCCCGAGAACATGTATCTTGCAGGGATAATCCCAGGTCCGAAACAGCCATCTCTTGAGCATCTCAATCACTACATCCGGCCACTTATCAACGACATGGTAGATTCATGGGAGCGCGGAATCAAAATTTCCAAGACTGCTCATTTTCCTACCGGCCGGCTTGCTCGCAGCGCTGTTGCTCTGGCTGTTTGTGATCTTCCTGCCGCTCGTCATCTTGCCTCGTTAGCTGGAACCAGTAGCCATTTTTTTTGTAGCGCGTGCAATTGCTATCATAAGACCACGTACGGCAGAGTTGACTTCGATAGCTGGAAACCTCGCGATAAAGATGAACTCCGGAAGTTCGCTGAGCAGTGGAGGGACGCTGTGACGACCTCCGAACGAGAAAAACTTTTCAAAGCTCATGGTGTGCGCTACTCAGAGCTGTGGCGTTTGCCATACTGGGATCCCTCGCGCCAGCTCGTCATCGACCCGATGCATTGTATATTGGAAGGTTTGGTGCAACATCACTCTCGTAACCTTCTCGGTTTGAGCACGGTGACCACTTCATCGCCTTTATCCCCTCCAGCCTTCTCGTGCGACTTAGGCGAGGTTCCTCCGGGGATGACTTCAAAGGAAATGACTCAAGTCGCTGCTATACGCACCCTTCTTGTTTCCCCGTTGTCTTCCGATCACGAAAACCTGGAAAAGCTACAAAATTCTCTGTTTCACAAGAATACGGTGTAGAGACTCGATCCTGAGTAGCCTCACAATGGCACATATTGCAATGTAGGTCGAGTCTACAGTATTATGCATGCAACGCGACACTTGCGCGATAAACGCGACGTTCGCGCGAGCCGCGACGCGACTCTAGCGCGATAAACGCTACGCTGCGCGACATAGGCGACACTTGCGCGACTTGCGCGCGCTTTAGGCGAACTTTCCCGCGCCTAAGCGCTATAGGGCGCCTGACTTCCCACTGTGTTTTCCCATGTCCAACCAAGTTCCCAGGTATGCATTTCTCCATTTATCATTTATTTCAACATCGTACCATGTTTATTTTCACTTTACATTCACTTTACACATTTTTACATACTGGACAGCACATTACCTATTACCATCTACCATCATCTCATTACCAAGACCGAGTTTTTATCATGTTTTAAACAATACATTGCAAGCCCTAGTAGCAGTTAGCTCTAGTGGTCACATCCGCATCTCAGTCCACACCTTTATGCCTCGTTAAGTCTCGCTATCGCTCGCACACCGCTTTCGCCCAGTTCCGCTTTTCAACGCGCGACTTTCCCGCGCTTCGCGCGCCTATAGCGCCTTTGTTCCCGCGCTTTCGCCTTATCCGCGCTTCGCGCATTCCCCCTAGAGTTGTCACCGTGGATATTCGCTTTCTCCGCTTCCCCTAAGGGACGAACATATCGCACCCATATTTTCTTCCCTTCAACATTTATATCAGCTGCACCCTCAGCTGAGTTGAAGATCCTTCAACGGGACCTCTCAAGTTCGTGTGCGAGGCCTTGCGATGCATTCCTGAAAAATCTAGTAGATTGTTCAAAATCAACTACGTCAAAGCTCTCGTGGAATGGGTAAGTTCTAAATATTGCTGCCTTTTTGCGAGTTTCCTAAGTTTGTTTTTAGCGCTGTAGAAAACCTTTTGCTGCTCCGCAGAAGGAGCACCAGCTTGGTTCTCCAGATGCCCTTAATCGTGTTCGAGACGTCATTCAGCAGATAACCGTCCCATCTTGGTTTACTTCAGTCCCAGGTGATTTTGGAAGTGCATCTGCCGGGACGATGAAAGCGGACGAATGGCGCTCTTTAATCACCGTCTACATTCCCATTGCCCTTTTGAGCTTGTGGGGCGCCGGCACCTCCCATCCTTCTGATGAAGTCAGCACCCGCCTTAGAGATGTTCTCGACCATACGATGGAACTTGTTTGTGCGGTATATCTCGTGTGTGCCCGAACAACGACTGCACGGAGGGCACATGCATATCGCACCCACATTGCAAATTATGTTGGAAATTTGAAGAAAATACATCCCACCTTCGCTCTACGTCCGAATCACCATGCTGCCTTCCACATATACGACTATCTGCTTCTTTTTGGCCCTGCCCACTCTTGGTGGTGCTTTCCTTTCGAACGTTTAATCGGAATAATTCAGCGTCTTCCAGTAAATCACAAGACTGGTGGGTTTTTGCAGAGCACTAGTATTTAGTAGCAAAACTGATTTTTGAAGGCGAGCTGGAAGCTACCATGTTGTATTCTTTTATCAAGACTTCAAAACTTCGCTGTTGGCTTGGTCGACCGGATTCTCCGCCAGCTATTCAAGAGTGCAAAGTTCTGTTCGACAAGATGTCCGCTCCCAAGAGCACTACAAGTCTCGGAGAAGAACTCGCCGAGGATCCTTTGGACGACAGTTTACAGGCTCCTTCCTCCGCTAGAGCTGTCACTGTTTCTGAAGACCTGTACGCACTCATCAAACGACGCACAGCAATATTACGCGCACGTCTAAAATTTGACGGTGTTATCTACAGTAGAGCCTCTACTCACGTCGGGAATAGCCAAGTTTTTTTTTTATCCTCAGGGTGACCGACTATCATCTCCTGTCCCTGGCAGTATTCGACACATATATGCTACGCCCACAGGTGAACTTGTGTTTGCTGTACACAAACTCCTCCCGCTTCATGATCAGACCATCGATCCATTTGCTATGTATCCTCATTTCCCCGCTAAAGTGTTCTCGTCAAGCTTCAGTAGTCACTTAGAAAATGTCAAGGTATCCTGGGTTGTTGGTCACTTTGCTCGATGGGCGGTTTCAAGTGATACTGTAGTTATTCTATCTCTATCTCGTGTAAGTACTGTCATTCATTTCCGAAATCACTGGTCTCTAACTACTGCCAAACAGGATTGATCGCTCTACTACATATATTTGTGTATATTCATGCATGTACCATGTACCAATATCTCACAATTCAATTCTCAAACGGAGAGATTGCTCGTGAGTGGGCGATGATTCAGCCGTGAGTGGGTGATCGTCGGGCGATGAGTGGGCGATCGTCCTTCAGTGCACTTATTAAGTTTGGGTCGTGTTGGTACAACACCGAAGACATTCGGCTGACGAATGGTGAACGAATGTAATAGTGTGCAGTACACTGTGTAGGGGAATATAAGACGCTAACTATATGACAAGGTAAATCTGAGCCCAGAGGATGGATGGTAGTGCATGAGTAATCATGTTNAAGGGTCCATACGTAAAGAGGTAAATAGTAAATAAAGTTGTAGCATGGTATAAATAAAAGTGAACCATGTGTAAAAGTGAAGTGAAATGGTGAATGTCTTTTTGTATTGGAAAATGGTGGTAGAATGGTGGTCAATGGTCCATGGCTCAAAAATAGTACAAAATTTGTTATGTAGCGTTCGGGATCATCGTCAATCGAGATCACCAGTGTAGGCGTAGAGTCAGGTGTGGAAATACGGAGCAATTCAGAGCGATAGCGAGCGTGTGGCGAAAGCGGGTCAAGGCGAAAAGTTGCGCGCTGAAAGGGCGCGAAACGCGGAGATATCGCGGAAACAAGGGCGCGAAAGCGGAATAGTGCGCGAAGCGCGTAAGGGGGATCTCAACTGTGGTCACCTATAAGCGAAAGAGGCGAAGGGGATTCCCTGCTTGTATAGCGTGGGTATAAAGAAGGGAAGTTGTAAATATAGTCGACGTGGGAGTCGACTCAACTTCTAGGAAGTTGCTACATCTCTGAGTAAGGACTCATCCGAACATCTCTGACAAACAATGGAAAGGATACAAGCGTAAAAACCACGAATGTATTACTTTTATGTTAAGAAGTGGACGATGGTGAGACTCAGGGGTACTCACTAAATACTATAAAAGAGAGAGACTCGAGACTCGGACCTGGTCTTTGGGAAATCCCAGCTTGTAACAGATACGTCTGTATCGTCGATCCGTCAGTCTGGGTTGTCAATAGTCGACGTGGGAGTCGACTTAACAACTTGGAAGTGGCGCTTCACTTTCGCGCTTCCGCTTCGTTGTACTAGCCTTGTACCGACAACCCTCAACTACTCCGGTCATACTACTGTCGCCTTGTTAACCGCTACAACAGACTCCATCTAGCTTAGTGTCAAACGTAAGACACCCTGTTGGACTACTGTACTAAATCTAGTACTCATATTGAACGCGTCCTCTTCCACCTGGACTGAGCTGTCAAGGTAAACCTCCGAGGCTGTAGAAGTATTGGCCACTAAAGGTAGTTAAGGGCGGGCAACCGGTTATATTCTTTCGCGACATGTACAATAAAGGCAAGTTAGCAGCAACGCTCTATCCTGCTTTGGACATGGACGTTAAAGTTTGTCAGCAGGAGGAGTTGGTTGTTTACGCTTAGTAACTGGTGAGGACCTGACTATAGAACGCGGCTCGTGCTAGACCTCTAACAAGTCGTCTCCTGTATCGAAGACAAGTTGTAGAACACGAATGGCTAGGTTCGACGTAACAGGGACTAAAAAGCACGCGTGGTACCCTCCTGCGATAAAACTAGTGAGGTGCTTTATCACAAGCTTGCATGACCTTACTTCGGCGTAGGTGGTTTGTGTCAGCAAGTAGACCGTTATAACTCATGAGCAAGACGCGTCTTCTAAGCCAGGTAGTGTCTGCCGACAGTTGTCGTCTTGCTAAGCGTCATCGAAGTGATAGAAAACTACTGTGCCTATCTGAGGGTTGTGTCGAGTGTCAGAGGGAAGTTTACTTCCAGTACCACTGCTTCTTGTAGAGGTGGGCGCGGCCAAACCGTTTGCCTAGTTCTCCTTGTTAACGACCTTAGTACAATCTGCTTTCTCTTGGTACCAAACTCTGTGGGTGTCTGGTTCCAGCGTAAAGAGAGCATAAGGGAGGGCGTCACAACAAGAAATTTGGACGTCAAAGATACTACGGGCTGTAGGTTCCTAATGGTTTACCAAATTAGGGGTACAAGGGACTGGAGCCAAGAAAACGGTAGGTGTGCAGATGCGCGTGGTTTCAGGTTGCCGCGGTTAAGCGGAACTGACGTCGTATACGTAAGTGCCTAAAATTTAGGGTTCCAGTTTGTTATCTCGCTCACTAGCAACTGGAACCTTTCTGCAGAAGTAAACGTAATCTAGGCAAAGTGCGAATACACAGTGAGAGAGCCTCAGCCCCTTCTCTCTGGTAGTCTGATAACTCTCTAAAGCTAGTGTTCGATGACTGGGTAGTAGGTAGTCTTCTAGAAGCCTTTCTCCTGCTCTCTAATAGACTAGAACGCTACCACTGCTTTTTGCTATCCATCGTAAGTGTAAAACGGCAATAAACAGGCACATATAACTTAGGGTTCGTAAGTGTAAAAGAAGCCCTAAAAGGCAATAAACAGGCACATCTGCTTAGCGTCTTAATTGTCAAGCCATATACTGGAACGTTCGTTCCACTGTAAAACGACAGCCGGCTTACAGTTGCTGTTATTCTTTATATTTATATAAAAATTACGACCAGATTTGAAGTTTTGATTTGAAGTGTAAATTATGAGCTGTTTTGAAGTTTATAGCGTGCACTGACTTACGCGCGAACACATACTTCAAATCCGGCGGTGAACCTGTCCACAATTATAAAATTTATTGGGGACTGATATTTTACACTTCTATTTTGTAATTCAAAACAGAGGCCTAATTTACCTAGCGGG
>JRHT02000039.1:196190-270563 GCA_011800875.2 Suillus brevipes Sb2 | reverse complement strand
TGACTGACTTCTCTGCTTCCCCATACAATAACCCCTGCAGCTCCTCAAACGTTCTCGTGCCCTCCTCATCTTCCCCGCCCTCCTCCGCCACGTCCGCGTACGGGATTCCTGCAACCGAGCACTTCTTGAACTCCATCTCGTTCCTCGTCAAGGTTCCCGTTTTATCGCTAAAAACAAATTCGATCTGTCCGAGCTCCTCGACAAGCGAGCTTGTGCGGCAGAGCGCAGGTGTGTCAGAGGGCGCGTAATACATGTCCAGATTGGCGTTGATGAGCTGGGCTTGTTGAAATTTGACGACTTCCATGGTGACGATGAGTGAAATAGGAATGAGGTTGTTGTAGAGAATGATGAAGGTGAGAATGTCTGCAGGAATTGAGTAAGAGAGGGCAGAAGTAGAAGAAATAAATATGCTTGACCTTCGATGAATGCTTTTGCTGATCAAACATGATAAATTGGCGATCAGAGTAAGCTTCTCGAAAAGAGGTACACTCACCTTTCCCGGTGAATGTGCTTGGTTCTACTAAATACCATTGCTGGCCGGACAAGAACCACTACAAAATGTCTGTTAGCCCTACTCTTACGAAATAGATAGAGCAAACACACCGTGTTGATGCTGGCACCGATCGTACTCCCGAGTGAGAGAGCAAGAAGGAAGACAAATAGGAAGATGATGTGAATGTTTACTTGGCGCTCGACTGCCGTGCGTTTGATGGGTGCCGCGCTGTACACGAATTCAGCATTACAAGACATTATGCAAACTAGACCTCAAGCAAACTTGAACTGCTCACGTTGCATTTCGCATGAGCTTCGTCTCATGACCTGTGAACACTACGATCCCATATATCCACGGTGTGTTCCTCAACTGCGCGCCCCTCAACAACATTTGATCTGGGCCTAACGAAACTGTCTTCGGTACATTCATATCGTTCACCAATTCCAATGTTCCCTCATATGTGTACAATGAGTTATTTGGCTGTTCCGAACGCAGCGTACCGTGCAAAGCGCTTGCAAGGGATGGGGAGGTGAGTGAGTAAGTTTGAGGGGAAGCTTGTTTGATTTTGAGGTTCGTCTCGCTGGAGAGCGTCTATTTAATATTGGGGAAAAACGAAATTAAAAGGAGGAACGCACCCGTCGAGATTGGAAGTCTCTATGTAACATAATCCCTCAGGCTCACTCGAAGATATGAGTACCAGGTCGGCCGGTATAAATTCATCTGACTCCACACGCACGATATCGCCTACACACAGGTCTTTCCATTTCCGTGCGGCGAAAGTGTTTCCGGAGAGCGCCTTGCCAAGTCGTGCGTTGAGCTCGGAGTCAGATTGGTGTCGTTTCTGAGGTGAGGTGAGAATGGGTCAGTGAGTGGTGAAATAACGTACGAGGTCTTCTTGAACTTCTTTGAATGCGGAAGCGAGGAGGACCACGGCCAAGGGTGCAATAGTAGTATACTGGTTCGTGGGGGATACACCGGGAATCTGCTGAATGCACGCCGTGAACAAAAAGAACAAATTGGCGTATTTCGAGAATTGCTCTACAAGAATTATGCATCAGCTAGTGTTTCGTGGTGTACGCGATACCAGACGGAACACACCGGTAAGAAACTTGGGAAGAAACGAGACCATGTTGTACTTGCTCGTAGACACAAAGTTTGAGCAGTAGTCTTCATTCATGAGCGGCTTGTTGAGAGTGATTATACGCTCGCCAGTAAGTTCCTTGTCCCTTTGCCAGGGCCATTTCCACTTTCTGCGTCGCTTGAGCGGGCGCGTGGGCGTTGAAGATGGTTCTGCCGGAAAGGAATGGGCGGGTGAGAATGCGGGCGACAGAGCGTCATCGTCAAATGCCCAGCCTTGTGGTTGTCCGTTAGGTATTGTTGCAAGAGAGGTGGAAGATACTCCTAAGCCAGCTGGGGGTGCAGCTGAGCGAGCGAGGGGGATACCGCTCTCCTGGGACTGCATTGGTCTCTGAGCAGAGTACATGGCAAAATTGGAATGAGATGCGTCGTCGTCATCGTCGTCAAAGAAGGGATCCATGAGATTTGGTTGTGGGGGATAACCAGACGGTGTGTTATTAGTAGTAATATAATCTGAATGGATGTATGGGTTGTTGGTTTCTTGCTGACGGTATCTGGACGTTGCTGGATTGGCGGTATTGACCAATGCTGCAAATGATTCGTCGCTGTTCATGGTAGAACGGAACGGGTGTAAGTAGTGTCAGTAACCGCAGTTGCACGCGACGTGTCTGGCACAACCCTTCCAAACAGAATTAGATTAAAATCGACAAGCATTCCAAGGCGATATAGTGTAGTGGTTATCACTCGGGATTTTGACATTGCAATCTTCCCGAAACCCAGGTTCGAACCCTGGTATCGCCTCGTATTTTGCTCGTCAGTCTTAGTGGCGGAAGGATCCGGCATAAATTTCCTGATTCATGCCCAGATTAATCTTGCAGCAAATCTTTTGTAGCTTGCCCATCACTCCATATTTAATTATTTTACTAGATGTACCCACGAGTTCGTGCTCACCTAGTGTTTGTGCTTTTGTGCTAGCACATGCAAATCATCACAAATCATTTTGATATATAGAAGTGAAATGATCCTGCATTGTCAATGAATATTTCTATGTCTTTCATTTTTTGAATAATTGTGTTGTGCAAGTGTTATGATACAATATATACTGTTTGGAGACAATTTGGCACACTGATCAGTGTTGGGAAGGCAAACTCATACCAATTTTAACCTCGGGAGTGTGTAGAACATTGATCCTGACATATATCTAGCTAAAATGACAACTTCTGAAGTTGATTTAAAAGACTATTGATGCTGCAAGTGAAGGATATGTTATCTGGCATGACAATCTACTGCAAGGTGTTACATCATTTTGAAATCCCGCCAAGCTGCAACAGAATTTTCACGGCATCAGCACAGCACTCTGACATGCATGGTCAAGTTGAAAGTTGGTGGACTTCTAATTGGCAACGTCGGCAACCTGTGACAAATGCATGAACACTAGGTGAGTGCTCGCTCATGCTGTAGTAACACAACAGATCAAATTTTTTGTATATAAAAATTTGGGGCATGTTATTAAGATGGTATTCTATCTACTAATAACTATCCAATATTTATTTTGTGTTGTGGATCGAGAGCAATACGTGAGACCGTAAAAAAGCACGAACACTCGGGTACATCTAGTAGTGGTAATCAAAATAAGTTTTGTAAAGTTATTTACAGCAATTTTTTTTTTGGACAAGTGATGTATATTTGTAGCAACTGATTACTCTAGTTCTACAAGTATGCGCTATAGCAGAGCTTAGAGCTCTGGTCCGAGGAAAAATGCTCTTAGGGCCCATTAGGCAACCATCCATTTGCATCTGTTTTCATTTGAAACAGAAAAATGTGTTCAGCAATGTGTTCATTTCATTGGATATCTGTCATGCTGCATAATGCGGCATTGCACTAGTACTTGTTTGCTCGCTCTAGTCAATCAAATATCCCACTGTCTCTACTCTGTTAACTACTACCAGTCTACTACCATGGCAATCTCTCTCTCATCAGATACCAAGGAGAACATCAATTCACTGCAGGAACCTCAAGATCAGGCTGTCAGTACCAAGAAGATTCCACGGAATGCAAAGTGGCTTTTGGGAGATGATGCAACACTCCTCAACTCTCTCACATCAGGAAACTGGCAAGAAAAAGATTTGTGTAGATATAAATAGCAATATCAGATCACATGTCTGCCAGATTATATCTGAACATCAGTAAATCACCAATTTCCCCACAGAGATTGAAATTTCGATATTTTCTCACAGTAGTGTACAGTACTCACAGAGCTCACAGATGTACAGCTTCATATGGTGTCAGACTGCACATGTCAGAGTCCATGCCGGAGGGTCGGATCAAGAAGGAAGGGCTTGGCCTCAGCTCGTGCACTGTGCCCCTTACCCGAGTACGTGCCCTTAATTTCAGAAGGAAGTCCAGAGGCATCCAACGAAGTTAGTAAGACTCCGAAGGTAAGGCTACTCTAAGGGAGTGCCTAGGTGACTTCCATGAAACACAAGAGATCCTAATAGAGACATCCAGACTACGAGAACTTGTCTGGGACATGTCCGAGGCATGGGAACTAATCCGAAGGCATCCGGAGTGCGGGAACTAATCCGGAAGCACATCCGGAGCGCGGGAACTCGTCCGGACGTATGTCCAAAGTGCAGGAAACACAATGGGAACATATCCGAGGGTGGAGGAGGAGTTATGGATAGGGACAGATAAGGACAAGGCATCAAGCCAATGTCCGGACAGAGGATATGTTGGAGGATGGAGGATGACTATCTGGACGCAGTCCAGGATAGCCCAGGATGAACAGAGAAGGTATCGGAGGATATAGGATAAGTGGAGGATATGAGATGACTATCGGATGAAGTCCAGTATAGTCTAGGATAAGCGGAGGATACTAGACAACTATCGGACGTAGTCCAGGATAGTCTAGGATAAGCATAGGACAAGGGATAACTATCGGACAAGGTCCGAAAGTAGCGGAGGTTAAGGAAAGACAAGGATTAACTATCGGACAAGGTCCAAGACAGTTAAGGATAAGGAAAGACTAGGAATAGCTTATCGGACATAGTCCGAAATAGCTTAGGATAAGGATAGACAAGGATTGACTATTGGACGAGGTCCGAAAGTATCGGAGCATAAGGAAAGACTACCGAAAGGTAGAGTCGGAGCATAAGGGAATCAATCCCTTGAGACTACATGATAGAGAATGACTTTAGATGGAAAGTAACATTAGATGGAGAATAACTTTAATATTCGAACTGAGGTACTACAAGTATGTACGGAGGTTTATATACTGAAGATAGCACAGGAAATGTAAGTAAACAGTTGTCCGAAGCTATGTATGAGACATGTGGAATATTATGGTGAAGTGTCACGGATCATAATAGAATGGAGACGGATATGAAAAGGTAGAGTGGATCAGTAATGGAACGGAATACGAGAATAACCGAATACCGGAAACATAGGGATAATACTTAAAAGGAAATGGATCAAGAACATAGTCGGGTATTGAGGATTACCGAGAAGACGGAAGTAAGGAATACCGAATAACGGAAATAGGCTGTGTTATCCTTATGTGAACAGGACAAGCTTATCATATTGTATCAGAAAAGGATCTAGACATCGGACGGGATCCGATATAGGTCCGGAAGTCTGGATCCGAAGCGCGGGAAAGTAGTCCGGATATATCCGGACAGGTTCCGGAGGTCCGGAGATCCGAAGGTTCGGAGGTCAGGGGTACAGGCTGGCTGCAGTGTCCGGAAGGCTGGATATCAAGTCGGATGATGGACGGAGGTAGTAGGGCTGATCCTACTGAAGTATAGCATGCACAAAGGAAAGGATGGTGACAATAGGGATGGGAAATGGGGTCCGGAGTACGGGATATGACAGCACAGCAACATACAGTGCCAACAAAGCTCACAGTTCACTTAGTGTAAGTGACTTGATTTCGAATCAAGTGGAGTAGTAGTACCACCCAAAGACATGACACTATGTAGTATTACTAGTAAAACTTCAATTCAACACTGTTCGAGAATGTTTCAAGCGCAAAATAGAATTCATTCTTGACAACAGGCAACATATAAACATACTATGTGTAAAATTACATATCTATATCTATATGGTTCATGATAAGTGTAAGGACAGGCATAGTACAGCTATGAGACGAGTATGAAACAAAGCGGTGTAGAGACTCATTCCTGAGTAGGCTTGTAGAGACTGTTTGTTACCTTTCTTATGTTCGCATTTTTGGTGCTTACATAGTAAGACAATTTTTCACCTGTTACCACTCTGAGTCCCTATGAGTGATTTGTGATATTTTCTCTCTCTGAGTTCTGAGCCTGGCCCAGAAACCCTTTAGGGTCAAACATTGTCTATGTAGACATAGCAGCTAGGCAGTCAGACCCAACAGTTATCAGCTGCACCCTCAGCTGAATTGTTGAACCTTCAGTGGTCAATCAAGAATGATTGTGGGCTGCTGGCCCTGCGGGATTTTTACATCTGTATGATATTATGTCAATGACATTGCAAAAGATTATATCGCACCTACCGAACGAGCTTATTTGATCCTGTCTCTGCACATGGCTCGAACACATGAGCTCTACGCTGCCATCGTCGACCGAGCCTGCTTTTGTAGAGACTCTTTCATTCCTGAGCTTACATTGACAGCTTTTCTATAGTTTCACTTACCTTCATTTTCCCTTCCTTATGTTCGCATTTTTACTGCTTACATAATCACCAAATCTTCGCCCTATTCCTCCACCATTAGCTGGACTTTCAGTTATATTTCTGGTAGCTCTCCTTCTAGGATTTAGCAGCTTCCTCAGTTTTGTAGCTTTTGTAGTTTTTGCAGCTTCACAGCTCACTACTTAGCTCCTGATACACAGTCTTTTCTTTTGGTTTGGAGTGATCTCTTAGCTTCCTACACACACACACACACACTCTCTCTCTCTCTCTCTCTCTTTTAAGCTTTGGTAGAGTCATTCTAGTCCTTTGGGCTCATTCTACCCACCTGCTTCCTTTGCTGCCCATTTCCTCTTGGTGCAGTTAGTTGTTCTACACCGTGCTTCTTGAAGATGATCCTCATGCACTCCAGCCCAAGGTCCGTATCATCTACTTTCTTTTCAGCAGCTTCTGCTCAGAATTTGAGTAGGCTAGCAAACACCTCGTTTTCCCATAAGATACAATCCACGAGCATCTTCTGAGCAAGGAAAACATTGTGTTTCACTCTAAGAACGTCCATGACCAAGTTTGCCTCAGAGTCTGACGATTCGTGGACGGACTATCGAATATGTGAGGTATATTGAGGAACAAATGAACAAGATCGACTTACCATAGAAGTGACTGCTTCAAGGACATCATATAGGGAACTCATACTGGTGAACGGTCCATCACTGCAATCATTGTCGCAGCCAAAATGGGTGGAAGCTTGAGAGCAGGACGCACTTGCTGATGATGATCGCAGAGTGGTAATGTTAAATTTAGATGACTCAGGAAACATGAGGAGAGAATGTAAGGTATTCCGGAAAATGCCGGGTCAATTCTTACCTTGTCTTTTCTCAGTCCGCGATCCCGGCATTATGCCAGCTCGCTGTCCTTCTTGTGGGAAAGAGTTCAAGGACCATACCTCTGTTGTATGGAAAGCAGGACCACCGCGCTCTATTTGTCAGCATTTCTGGTGCAGGACTCCGGAAACCGCAGAGACAGAGCTAAAATATAATAGAGTAAGTCCTGCTACGTACCTAATATAGAACCGTCCTTATTTTCCCCTTCCCAATATTTTTATGGAAGTGCCAGACGCTACATGACCGCGCATCATGTACACCGGCACATGCCACGCTCCGAGAGTCTCTTTGTCCTCGATAACTAGCCAGTCACGCTACATAATAAGTCTTATTGTAAATCCAACTACCATTCGTCAACCACATGTCCATCTTCATCATCGGAAAACTCCCAGACCACTAGACCAGCGTGACCAGACTCGTCAACGTTGGTGTCTTCAAGTACATCCGGTTCATCGTCCTCTGCAAGTATGTCCAATTGTCGTGAATGAGATTCATCTACAACGAAGTCAGGTCTTTTTAATGTTGCATGCACGGAGAAAACACACCAAGGCCCAATCCTCCTCCTACACCACCCATATAATAAGCCCCATCATTCCCATCACGAAATGGCAAGTCTTCGTGGTTTTCCAAGAGCGGTAAGAAATCATTGTCCAGATTGTCATCGGGGAGCACCACTGGTGGCAACTGCTCATAAAGCTGAGAGATGATCTGGTGTAAGTCCAAATAGACGTTCCATGCTGAGCGGCGATCGACAACGGGGTGCCCAAGCTCATTATAGCACTGATGTATGAAATCACCAAAGTCTCGAGGGACAAGCTCAAAGACAGCGTGATTGAGATCGACATAGAGATTACGAACTCGGTCTATAGCACCTGGTTCAAGAACGATCTAGATAGAAATCGAATACTTGTACTTAGCACATGCAAATGAAAATAACAGGAGATGTATCACACACTTTGAGATCAAGCGCCCCAAAGTCTCCTGGTGAATCATAAATGAAGTTCGGGACTCCATGAGGGAGCACCTTGAAGTAGATAGTAGGCCACATCAGCGAGAGCAAGGGAAAAACGGTACGAGAAATTTATCAACCTTATTTCGATCATGTCGCTTTGCGGTGTTGTTTATACGGTCCTTGTACCCGTCAAATTCACGTTGGAGCCATGGAATAAATATCCATCGAAATATTAAGCTGCAGCCATCTTTAAGGACCATAGTAGCATACAAGAAATGGATCACACACCGTTGCAAAGTGTTGTCACAGTCATACCAACCAGCATCCACACCGCTGTCCAAGTAATTCTCGTAGCCTGGAGTTAATCGGCGTCGTAATTGAGACCACGTGATTTCTGGCATGATGTTTTTCTTCGTACGCATCCAGCGGTGTTGTAGGGTGCCTTGCAGTGTCGGATCGTGCCATTGACGGAGCATGGTGTGTGCATTGGCAATACCAAAATTCTCCGATCCTGGGTCACTCTGCGTGACCATAGGCATGTCTGTAATAACAACATCAATGGCATTACGATAAAAACTCATAAAGAAAAACCTACGACCAAGTTCCTGGATGGTCTCAAGGTAGTAAGTTAGGATGAGTTGCAGATTTTGGTTTGAATGCCACACTCTCATCCACATAATGCGCCCAGTAAACGGTTCGATGCCAGTATGTAATGCAAGTCCAAACCTAAGCCACTTGTCATGCTGATCGACAGCGAACAAATCATTGACTCCCGCTGCCCAAAACCGTCGTCTCTGGAGCCTACGAGCCTTTCGCTGGCAGACAAGGTCAACCTCGTACTTTGAAAAGTATGCTATCACAACATTTCTGGCAGGATGAAAGTTTAGTGTAATAGATGGCATGATACCACCTACAGATGTTACTTACCTCGAAACACTCATGGCATGCTCATGAAAGAGCAAATTAACCATCTCCCGGGCACCTGCATTGGGATACATCTCTCGAAGATCAATCATAGCTTCGCGAATACTGGCAACAGTATGACGCTGTTGGCGTGTGCGCAGAAGACCCATTCCAATACGTATCTTCACAAATTTTGTAAGCCTAGAACGAAGTAAGCAAGCACTGCGGACGTAAATTAACACGAATCACTTGCCCGAGTCCGTATTGTGATGTATCATAATGATTTCTCAGGTTCTGAACGATCTGCTTGTCAGTTTGCCAGTGAAGAACAATCAACTCAACTCCAGGGAAAAATGATGATTAATGGGGGGAACACAAGGAGCTGATATAATGACTGAGTTGCGTAGCCTAGGCTGCTATGCTTGCATAGACAAGCGCGTTCGATCCAAGGGGAAGCAAGGAAACAAATCCACGGGTCGTGCAGCGACTCGTTTGAAAGCTAAGAAACGCGCGGAGCTAATGGACCTCGCGCGCTGTAGGCGCGCGGGCGTGGGAACGCGTGACGCGAAGCGCGGAAAACGCGAAAGTGCGAAAACGCGGAAAAGTGTAATGCAATGGATAAAGGCTCAATGAATATATGAATAAGGTGCTGCTAATAGTTTCTAAGTCTAGCTATGGACATGCTGGGAGGTCATGCAAGGGGATGCAGTGAGATATCTAAAAATGCGAAAAAGTGCGGAGCTATATATCTAGCTAAGCGCGCTATGCGAGGCTAAGCCGAGCCGAGTATGAAATATGTAACAGGATATGTAAGTAAGGGTCCATGCTATAATATGGCACCATAATGAATAGAAAATGCGAAAATACATACCAGTGAGACTTGCTGAACTATGGATGGATGCTGCTGGATGATAGGGCGATAAAAGCACGGGAAAGCGCGCGCGCGTCGAGCGATGCGCGGGAACGCCGCGCTCTATAAGGCAATGGCTAGGGAATGCACAGCTGCGAGTTTGTGCTTTGGAATTGGGAGAATTCAATGATGCACACTCATAGAGATGCGAGTCTCTACACCGGGTCTTCCATAATCGAACGATATGCGGAGAAATATCCTTGAGAGGCGCTAGGGTGCAATGTCAGCACATTGGATGATGTCGATTACTGGTACTTGCAGGATGGTTTATTCTGGTTCGGCATAGAGCTCGAGTACTGGTGCAGCCGCTGACAGTGGATGTGGGGAGGATTTGACGCGAGCTACATATACACCTCTGACCTGGTGGAGGTTAAATCCGCGAGGAGTTTCAGTGACAGTTTAAGCTACAGTAGTACGTCAGTAAGGACATGACAATCGGAATGGGGCTCACCAAGTACCATGCCAGGTGGACAATAGGTTACAGTTTGGGCAGAGGGACACATAAGATCTAACTGGACCTGCAGACACGTGCGGGTTAATGTAAGAATTACCAATCCTCTCGCCGGAAACTGCCAATCCACTACTCACCTCAACCGCCACTCAGTTTGCCGCCAACGTCGACCAGCGTGATTCCTGAGTCTCATTCCTATATTTGTTATATCCGGCCCAAGTCCAGCCAGACCTCGTCCAATCAGCCCAGCCCAGGCTTGATCTTCAACCAGAGATGGTGCAAGGGGTGGAGGTTTAGAAATGTGGCGCAAATACTTCCAGTAAGCTCAATCTCCCATATTCATGATGCTGATTTCATCTGGCCCGAGTCCAGCCAGACCTCGTCCAACAGCCCAGGCTCAATCTTCAACCAGAGATGGTGGCATGCAAGGGGTGGAGGTTTAGAACGGTGGCACGGATACTTCCAGTAAGCTCAATCTCTCCCATATTCACGATGCTTCGACTCGGAGGACACCGCATCATCGATACATCTGAGTAGCCTATGTATATTCCCTACAAGCCAGGCAATATTAACCAGCATCAAAATCGTCTCATTCTTCCCGCATTTGTTATCCAGCGTGAGTCCTAACCAGCATCAAAATCGTCTCATGCTTCCCACATTTGTTATCCAGCGCGAGTCCATGTTCAATCAGCTCATAGTAATGAAGCGACTATTATGGGAGTGATGCTTTGCAGACTGGAGTATCTGAGGGACTGTGGTGAATCCTGTTGAACGATTGAGAGGATTAGGTGCCCGACTTCCTTCAAACAAGGGCGCTCTCTTCCAGCCAGCTGTGCGGGAAAAACTCGACCAGTATCATACCACAGGTGTCAGTACTCATCCATTCTGGGATGCACTTGAGTGCCAAGGTCATGGATTTCCTGAAGGTCGCACTCTTCTGCGAAGTTATGGGAGGTACGTCCCCTCATCTTCAATTGTTAATTACTATCTGACAGATGGGTCAGATTATGGAATGACCTCCCCAGCCCGTAAACAAATTGAAGTTGGTAGATGTGTCTTCTATGAACTATACAGCCGACGACAAGCCCAACCCTGAGCGCGCTCATTGACAGGAAGGAACATGATCCTGTATTGTTCCACAATCGCTACTGCCTTAATCAAGAAACCTTATATTCAAACAGGTGGCGCCTTCATGGTCAGGCAAGGGACAGTGGTCGACCGCCCCATCATGATTCGCGCAAGCTTTGCACCTTTTGACCACCCTGCGATCAAACCAAGCACCCTCCGACTCCGAGGAGGTTCTATCTATGAGGCCCCGGACAGATCTTTTCCAAACAATTTGATAATGTTGATGGTGAATCCTTGGTTGTTCACAGTCATGTGTCTGCATGCGCATTCGCAAATGGCATGGCATCAGATATATAATCTGTCTACTTAGGCTAGTAATTTCAAACTGCTTTCCTTTGCCGTGTCTCTACCATGCCTGAGTTTGAGCTCATCTCTCAATTCACAGAAGACGTGTTTGCTGCAGAAGATCGTGTTTGTGAACGCCCTGTTTGTCGAGCAAGGATTGCAAAAGGCGATCCTTGCTTCTATGTCGGTACTGTTGACCCAGGAAAACCTGGCCGCTACGTCTGCGGTCCATGCCATGCCCATTATCTAACCATGCCTGCCACATCTGTTAGACCTAGTGGTATGCTTAGCCCAGTGTCACCGTACCATACAATGACTGACACGCAGCTGTTTTCACGGCAGCCAGTTCTAGATCTGCTTCAATGTCAAGTGCTGCTCCACAGCTCTCCCATACCTTCCCTGACCCACGCACGATCTGGCAAACTGTCAACGCCACACAGAGGAAATGTACGTTTGTCATTGATTACTGTTTGTGTCGTGCACTAGATCTGACCGAGACTCATACACACAGCAACAGTTAACCCCCCTCCTGTTATTGCCTTTGGTCAAGGCTCAATGACCCATTCCGCTGGACCAGACATTATCGTCCCGTTACCATGGGGGCAGCCGCAAAATGTGGTCCATGCTGCACATCCAGGTCGTTCCTCAGGCTATTCAGTAAATCACACCCAGTATAGCACTGAGCGTGAGCGTTGGGCGAAGCTCTCATATGCCCTCCCGCCAACAGAAACCATCACGCTCGATATTTTGGCAGTCCATGAGGTTGGAGCATGGAAAAAAGGACACTGGGTTGCCATCAGGGTCTGTTTCGAGCATTTCTAATTCAACTAGCATGCCACTTAATTGTCAATCATCACAGAATATCCGGGAGGGCAAAAAAGATGTCAATGCATGCATCGATGCACCTGGGCTCATGAATATTGCATTTGACACTATCCTCCCTAAGATTTTGACTTTTGGTGCAGGATTCCCATGGCGTATCGAGGAGTTTGTTGTGCGAGATGCAGTATGGGTCAACCTCGCTACGCACAAGGCCTTGGTCCCATATTTCATTTCGCAATGTATGGTCCCAAGCAAGAAGGGATCAAAGGCACCCACGTTCAAGAGCAAACAATTTACGCTGATGGTCATCGTTCCAGAGGCCCAGTGGAATGAATACGAAGAGTGGGTAGAAAAAGCAGAGGAGGTAAGTTGGATTCTCAAATTCGCAGCAGTTCAGATATCAATTTATATGGTACAGGTTGCCACTCGTCAAGTTCAAGTTCAACATCGGGTGGAAATGGTGGAAAACGTGAGTTTGTTTTGCAGCTGGCAGCAATTCAGATGATGATTCGTTTCTATGCTGCAGGTCACCACTCCAACCCGGCCCACTCGTCAAGTTCAACATCGTGTGGAAACAGTAGAAAATGTGGGTTTGTTTCGCAGCTGGCAGCAATTCATATGATGATTTGTGTCTATGCTGCAGGTCACCACTCCAACCCGGCCAACTCGTCATCGTCAAGTCCAAGTTCAAAATCTTGCATCGCACCAACCAGTCATCGTGCCACCAATGGATCAGCCAAGCACACCCGAGTCCACCAAACGGTCACACAGGCACAATCTGAGCACCACTACAACGTCTTCATCACCACCTCACAAGAAACTTGTAGTTGTGCCACCCAGCGAAGCAGTGTTTAGCTCACCCGATCGCACTGACCTCAAGGAAGCACTGCGGACTGGAGGCAATACAACAAACTTTGATGTTGCACAAGGTGAGCTTGGTGTAATTTTCCATGCCATCGCTGTTGACTAGTTTTTTCTTCCAGTACTCGGTACATACACTGAGAACATTCAGTTCTATGCAATCCCCACTCGACCACTTGCAGATATTCTCAAGAATCCCGGGTATCGTTCTTTTCAGTTGGATCCAACACAGTCTATGGTTGGACAGTTGACGGTCAATTCATCTTCGCGCAGCATGCTTGGGGCTGGCGGGTTCAAGACCGCGCATCCTGGGTGGCTTTCTCTCACTCCTCTTGTTGAAAGCGGGCTAGGATCGATCCCTGGTCAAAATGTTGCAGTAAAGCGACCCTTTCATAAGGTGTTTCCATCCGCCTCCAGCTTTATGTACAAAATAGGTCGTTTTTCCTCGGTCGACGAGATAGCCAAGCTTTTCAAAGAGGCAAATGTCTTATATTGGTCTTGCTCTCTCCAACAGCTCACATATGCCTTCATTGATCGCTGTATTGCTGCTTCTGACGAACCTCCGCCGTTTAACATCCCTCGCGTGCGCTTCATTGATGCTGGCCTAGCATTTTCTTACTCTCAACGTGATTCCAAACCTACTAGGGCAGGCTCAAAAACTGGCTCGAAATGTGCCGGATATCTCGTAGAGGAGCTCATTGAAGGCGGATCGGACACGTTTTTGAAATTTATTCATAACATGGACGCTAATCCTCTACTGGATGAAGATGATTATCGCTATAAAGTGGCTTCGTTTTTCGCTTTCACCCAACATGTTCAGTACGTGAAGACGGGTGGCTTGGCCTTCATCTCGGACTATCAAGGTAATTATATTCACTGCTCGCAGCTTGATACAATGCTGACTCGGATATCCTGATAGGAAGCACAGAGCTGCTGACAGACCCACAGATCCTTACAGACCCGTGTGTTGATAAGGTGCTTCGTGCTCACATAATCGTACTGATTTTTTTTATCAGGTCAGTTGGCGAGGGGATGGATCTTTTTGGTGAGGGAAACATGGAGTGCACAGTTAGCATGTTCGAGAAACAGCACAAGTGCAACGAGTTTTGCGAGTGGCGAGGGTTTGGATTGGTGCCCTTCGTAACGACGACAGAAGACGAAAGCACGGAGGAGGCAGAACTTCCTGAATCTGTGGACTCAGAGACAGAAGCAGGATGTAGCAAAGATGCTCCGATTGCCTCTTAGGACTATGTCTGAACATTCTTGCACGGTATTTCTTGGGCATGGAATTTCTTAGGTCCGGACTGTACAAGCATCAGATACTATTGTTTGTCGTATATCTGGCAATTGCCAATCAAACGAACTTCTTGCGGTGTACGAGGGACTCGAGAAGCTCCTGCCTTATATAGTACGATTTTTGCTGACAAAAAGAGCGTGGTGGTCCTGCTTTCCATACTGTTGATCGTCATATGAGCCAACCATGCTCTGGGTGTAATACTTGGCTAGAAGATTTAATCCGGCTCAACTCGATTCTCCCACCCAGCAATGATGCTATGGTCACAGATGACTCCTATGAAATAGAAGATATGGTGTATGATTTCGGCAACAAAGGAGAGAGTTTTGAGCAAGAATCTGGAAGTAGAACTCAGGATAGTGATGCAGAAGTAACTGACTTCTTTCCCGAGCCCCCACTTGCCTTTGAACATGGTTACACCTTCCTCAGTCTATTTGAATCTGACGAGAATAGCATCCACCACAAAACTAACCTTTACTATCTGTTTTCAAGTAGGAGAGAATGGCAAGTTGCGGCATGGCTTCTGAGGTCGGGCCTGAGCATGGGGCAAATTGATTCTTTTCTAGTGCTGGAGACAGTACGTGCTTTATTTTTAATGTTATTGTGATCACTTGAGTTAACGGCACATACTTAGATTCAGGATCTATGTCTATCATTCCACTCAGCAAAAGAGCTTTGAGGTCAAGCTGGATCACTACCTCCTGGTCCGCGTTGGAAATCTCAAGTCATTCGTACATCTCACCCTACAAAGTCGCCAGTTATTCTCTACTGGCGGGATCTGATCGAGTGCATTTCCAATCTTCTCAATCACCCCTTATTTCACAACCGGATGAACTTTACATCTCGCAAGATCTATACTACTGCGCAGAGACTGTCTTGGGTGTATACCGAATGTGTCATATCCCGTACTCCGGACCCTATTTCCCATCCCTATTGTCACCATCCTTTCCATTGTGCATGTTATACTTCAGTAGGATCAGCCCCGCTACCTCCGTCCATCATCCAACTTGATATCCAGCCTTCTGGACACTGCAGCCAGCCTGTACCCCTGACCCCCGAATCTTCGGATCTTTGGACCTCCAGAACCTGTCCGGATATATCCGTACTATTTTCCCACACTTCACATCCAGACTTCCGAACCTATATCGGATCCAGTCCGATGTCTAGATCCATTTCTGATACAATACGATAAGCTTTTCCTGTTCATATAAGGTTAACACAGCCTATTCCATTGTTTGGTATTCCTTACTTCCGGCTTCTCGGTAATCCTCAATACCCAACTATGTTCTTGATCCATTTCCTTTTAAGTATTATTCCTATGTTTCCGGTCCTCGGTTATTCTTGTATTCCATTCCATTACTGATCCACCCTGCCTTTTCATATCCGTCTTCATTCTATTATGATCCGTGACACTTCACCATAATATTCCGCATGCCTCGTACATAGCCTCAGATGCCTGATTACTTACATTTCCTGTGCTGCCTACAGTATATAAACCCATGTAACTCTCAATACATCCTTAGTTCAAATATTAATGTTATTCTCCATCTAAAGTCATTCTCTGTCTATGTAGTCTTAAGGGATTGATTCCTTTATGCTCCGACTCTACCTTTCGGTAGTCCTTCCTTATGCTCCGATACTTTTGGACCTTGTCCGATAGTTAATCCTTGTCTATCCTTATCCTAAGCTATTCCGGACTATGTCCAATAGCTATTTCTAGTCTTTCCTTATTCTCAACTATTTGGACCTTGTCCTATAGTTAATCCTTGTCTTTCCTTAACCTCCGCTACTTTTGGACCTTGTCCGATAGTTATTCCTTGACCTTCACTTATCCTAGACTATTCCAGACTTTGTCTGATAGTCATCTCATATCCTTCGCTTATCCTATGTCCTCCAATACTTCCTCTGTCCATCCTAGACTATCTCGGACTGCGTCCAGATAGTCATCCTCCATCCTCCAACATATCCTCTGTCCAGACATTGGCTTGATGCTTTTGTCCTTATCCATCCTTATCTGTTACACTCCCTCTGTACCCTCAGGTCACTTCCTCTGGTCCGATCTCAGACATACCCTCCTGTTCCCTTTCTGCTTTGGACTTTGTCCTTGCAGCCATTCCTCTGTTGGTTTCTACTTGGGATTTGTCCTGAAGTAGTCTTTAACTCTTCCTCCGTTCCTGGATATGTTTCAGTAGTGTTTCCCACAGTCCGGACATACGTCCGGATCACTTTCCCACGCTCTGGATATGCTTCTGGACAAGTTCCTGCAGTCCGGATGTATTTCCTCCGGGTTTCCCATGCTGTTCCGGAAGTCCCATAGGCACTCCTTTAGAGTAGCCTTACCTTCGGAGTTCTACTAACTTTGTTGGATGTCCTCCGGACTTCATTCCGAAATATGGGGCATGTACTCAGGTAAGGGGCACGGCGCACGAGCTGAGGCCAAGCCCTTCCTTCCTAATCCAACCCTCCAGCATGGATTCTGACAGAATGGATGACAGCTGACCATGCTTGGGAAATGCAGGTATGTGATGCATCTTATATGAAGTCGTTGCCTAATATATTGTTGAAGTCGGCACTACCTCCTGGCGCAACACTCCTTGGTACTATTTTGTCTTTGGATAAGACATGTATCACTGCATTGACGGGCGATCACATTGCACATCCACTCCTTCTCAGCATCACCAACATTCACATGAGCACACAGTTAAAATATTCCTCGAATGCTTTTGTACTTGCCGTGCTGTTACCTGTCCCCAAATTCATTCACAAAAACAAATGAATGAGGGGTGTGTTACAGGATCAGATCGTCCATCAGTGCCTGGACGTCATGTTAGAACCACTGAAGGTGGCTGCTCGAGAGGGCATCATGCTATCAGATCCCACTGGATGCAGTCGTTACTGCTTCACCCTGCTTGCGAGTTATATGGCTGATACCCCTGAAGCCATGATGCTGGCATGTGTCGGAGGAAAGACATCGCTTATTACAATGGTGGTGGATAAACAATTTGGAGATGCATTCTGACATGAACCCCACACAAGAGCAACGACTCTCGCACAGCTAGATGTTGTGCACTCGCGTGCTGATCCAAATGATATTGAAGCCTTTTTCCACGAATCACAGAAGTTCCGGCTTAATGGCATTGCAAAGCCTTTCTGGAGTGATTGGGTGTTAGCGGATCCTGACTGGTTTTTCACACCTGAATCTTTGCACATCATTCACAAGAAGTTTTGGGATCACGACGTGCAGTGACTTATCCTTGCAGTTGGAGAGTCTGAGATAGATTTTCGCTTTTCCATCTTACAGCCCACCACTGGTTATCAGCATTTCCGCGAAGGCCTCTCAAAACTCAAGCAAGTGACAGGTCATTGCCCCTGAGATGTTCAGCGATCAATTATCACAGTCTGTGCAGATGCAGCACCCCCTGGTGTCATCATTGCTGTTCGTGCACTTTTGCACTTCCATTACCTCATACAGTCACCATGCATCAATGATGACGATGTCTGCCGCATCTCAGCTGCGTTAGACGAATTCCACGCCAATAAGGATGCCATCATCAACGCTGGAGTTCGCCGAGGAAAAGGCCGTACAGTCATCGACAACCGGTACATACCTAAACTTGAGCTTATGCAAAGCATCATGCCTAGCATCTGCAGCTCTGGCGTTACAGGACAATGGTCTGCGGATGTAACCGAGCATGTGCATATCACAGAGATAAAAGACCCTGTGAGATTCAGCAATAATAACAACTACGATCCTCAAATCTGTCGCCATCTCGACCGTACAGATAAGTGCAATCGGTTCAAACTCGCCACAAGCCTTCTAGATTGCAAGCAAAGTACCGAGGAGTTGCAGGGTGTTGGAGGGGAATCTAGTGACGAGGGTGATGAGAGTGATGTGGACGATACTCCTGCAGGACCACCCTCTGGATCTCGATGACCTGGACAGCCACGTTCTATCATGAACTATTTTGCGATTGCCAATATGCTCCAGAAAAGGGCAATGGGATTAGTGCCAGTCCTGTTATGCACCTTTGTTGTCAGACGGACAGCTTTTCACCTTGCTTACAATCCTTCTATCAGGAGTATTACTCTTGATGAAGTTGCAGTCAAGTTCGGCCTACCAGATCTGCGCCCGGCTATGGCTGATTTCCTTCACCGTGAGGTGACTTATGGCACTCGTGTTCACCCAATTGGTGGTCCCAGAAGGGCTGGACATAATGCCAAACTTCCGTTTGATAAGGTCTAAGTCTGGTACAAAATTCGTTTACAGGAGACAGAATTTCACGACATTCACGGTGTTCGCCCAGCTCAGACACTAAATTGCACACCACCCAGCAACCTCTGGATGTTTGGCTGTTATGACAATGTCATTATCCAGACCAGCGAAGAGCACTCGTGGCCTGCTAGTGGTCTTTCAGGTGTGTTCTTTTTGCATTTATTGTGATATTTATGGTCAGTTAAAGAATGATTCACACAGGTCACTCAATCGCACAGATCAGATTGATCATGCGGCCAGTTGGCAAAAGATGTACATGGTGGGCATGGACCGATCAATTCATTGTGTATGTTCAACATTTTGATATCTCTAATGAACGTGATCCAACCACTCAGTTACACATACTGAAAAGAGCAAAGCGCTCTAATGGTATTTGGATGGGTGATATTATTCCAGTCTCCCAGCTGAGAGCATCCGTCAATCTCATTCCCCACTTTGGTGCTGCTGTGGATAAGTGCCTCACACCCTATAATAGCATGGAGCATGCAGCAGAATCTTGGTTAAATTTATTTTGGGACAAAAATACCTTTTTCGCCTTATCATAGCAGTTTACTTGTGCTAACCTCATACTTGATAGGTTCAGTTTTGGTGTGCTAAAAATCGCTCATGTCATGTTGTTGCTAATGGAAAATAGAATAGTGTTCTCATTGTTGCTCCCCATACTATCATACTATGGCGTATCACAGCAAAACCGTCGACTATGGGATCAAGATGGCATCGCTGATGTCAGCTCCCTACACTGACAGATTGCAAGCTCAATCGCTTAATCATCGAAGAAGAAGAGCCGCCCGATGATGATGACCAACCTTTTAGTTTTATGTTGGCGCAGATTTTTCGGTCATTTATGGTCCAGCTCCCTGATGTAACGGAGCTGAGGGTTCCTTTACATAAAATTTGTTACCATGATCACAGACTCCATAGCAAATTCGCCCTCACAGATGAACATGACCTCGTTCCACTGTTCAATGAAGATGAGCAGCAGTGGAACTGGGCACTTCCAATGTCGCATCTTGACAAGCCTGGCATTGACCGGATTGAAGAAACTGGAGCAGGATTGGAGGGAAATGAGGATGAGGTGTCTGGGAGTGGGGTCGGTGACAGCTTACCAGAGGGTCCCTTGGAGGCTCAAAAACATCCCTTCGAGGAAATTTTCGCCTCGTTTTTCAATACCATTTCTGACGCTCTGTCCCATGCACAGCCAAAGATCACGGAGGCAAATCAGACCGTGGTACGTACATGGAGTTCAGCCAATGCCACGTGTCCTGTGAAGGACAAGAAAATTCACCACAAGCCCTACCTCGCGTTGTTGGATGACGTGACAGCTCGATGGGACACGATCAAAGCTGTGTGCGAGTTAACATCACAACCATACTCACCTCAAAGCACCATCGGCAAAACCATCGATAGCAAGGCATATCTTCTCTTGAGGTGTCAGCCTTGGAGGCGATTTGTTCTACTGATGTCCCTTACCAATGGGTACCATGACCTGCGAGTACACATGTATGATCGCTCGGGCAGTGTTGTAATGCCTTGTGTGAACATTGTCAGCGATCCAAACCTCTACCTTCACATCATATCCTGCCTTGTCTTTGGCAATCCTGAGTGCCTTGGATATGATCCCTCAATCCTCATCTTTACGAAGACGCTTCAGCCTGCCCAGCTCAAAAATTCATCAACCTTTTCTCGCCCAACAACAAACAGAATACCTCCTCCAAATCACAATCGAGCACGGGAATCCTTAGTTGAATCCCTGGTGGATGCGGTGTAGAGACTCGCGTCTCACTAAGTGTGCATTATCAAATTCTCCCACTTTCCAAACATCATTCAGCTCTTATCCTTAGGACAAGTATTGTGCCTCCGCGCACCTCCATTTTTATTTTCGCAGATTTAGCGTGCGCGTTTCGTGACTCGTCCTATTGTCCATATCTTGTCCCATACAGTGGCTCAAAAAAGTGTCTCAATGTTTTCGGACGTTCATGTAATTGCTTTGTCATGTGTCATGGTGTGGGAATCTGACTAAGCTATAGGGAGGTGTCCGAAAGGTCTGCTTCTTAGCTCCATTTATGGTCCCTATAGCGTGGGAATAGAATGACATTATTTGAAGATATGATTATTTTAATTTGATGACTCATTGAGACACTTTTTTGACTTTGAGTTTTACCAATGCAATCACTGCAATTCTAGTACTTTGTGTGACTTCCTTTTGTTCTAATCACTTCTACCACTCTTCTGGACATATTCTCTATTAATTTAGCATATATTCGCTTAGTAATCTTATCACACTCCATTGTAACACTGTATCATAGTTAAAATAGCCCCTATAGTGGAATTTTATACACTATAGGCAATTCTGTGAGGGATACCCAGGGATATTTGATTGTGTTAATGTTTTGGATATGTGCTAGACATGATAGAATAGTATTATCATGGTCTTTAAGTTATTTGATAGCTAACTTCAAAGATTGCTCTATATGACTCGAGATTTCTTGATAACTATATTCTAATTGTACAGGTTGCTAATGCTATCAAGGCCATCAAATTGATAATTTCCATCATCTCTATAATCACCTCTACCCAAGTAGTCATTAAGGCTCTCAAGACAGCTGACATTAAAGCTGTAACTAAGACAAAAAACCTTGTTGTCTGTAATCAATAGAAAGAGAAGATAAGTTGCTGCTTCCAAGTACACATACTATGCTGCTAATGTCCAAAAGACAGTTATTACTTCTAACTAAGGCTAAAATACATAGAATGAGACAAGATGACCAGGTATTTGTATTGAGAAAGGTAGAAGAATCATTGAGATAAAGAGAAGTCAAATATACATGTCAATTTGATGGAAACATAGGAATAATACTTAAAAGGAAATGGATCAAGAACATAGTCGGGTATTGAGGATTACCGAGAAGCCGGAAGTAAGGAATACCGAATAATGGAATAGGCTGTGTTAACCTTATGTGAACAGGAAAAGCTTGCTGTATCGTATCAGAAATGGATCTAGACATCGGACAGGATCCGATATAGGTCCAGAAGTCTGGATCCGAAGTGCGGAAAAGTAGTCCGGACATATCTGGACAGGTTCCGGAAGTCTAGAGATCTGAAGATCCGAAGATTCAGGGGTCAGGGGTACAGGCTGGCTGCAGTGTCCGGAAGGCTGGATATCAAGTTGGATGATGGACAGAGCTAGCAGGGCTGATCCTACTGAAGTATAGCAGGCACAATGGAAAGGATGGTGACAATAGGGATGGGAAATAGGGTCCGGAGTATGGGATATGACACTTTTAGAGACTTTAACAGAATTTTAACGAACTTAGCTGAGGTGACAAACTCGATTGTAATCTGACTGTGGAGAGGATGATTGACAGGGCTGGTGCAATGGGCGTCACCTGCACCTGTGATTGAGTTCTACACTAATTGTTGCTAGCTGGATGAGATGTACGTGATAGGGCTGTGCTAGCAGATTAGATTGGTTGCTTGCCAGTATGTCCTAATGCTGGCATATTGGTTAGAGACTGTGTGGTTGCAGTGGATGGGATTGCATTATGTGAGGAGTCTGATGAAGAGATCAGACTTGATTATTGAGTGCTAGCCCTCTCAGATGTCTGTGCATCTGATTGCACAGGACTACACCTTGCAGCCCTCCCAGAGACTTGTGGAGTTGCTCAGCAAGAGCTCTTGTGAGATTCATCAGGCTGCAGTGTTGCAGCGTCCACATAAAGTGAGAAATGGACAGGATTGATCATTGGTGTATAGCAATGTGTTAGTCCAGAAACATGAAGTGCAGTCCACAATTGTTGAGATCTTTGGCAATCACCGAACAACAATTGATAATTACATTCCATCATCTCTATAATCACCTCTACCCAAATAGTCATTAAGGCTCTCAAGACAGACTAAGGCTAAAATACATAGAATGAGACAAGATGACCAGGTATTTGTATTGAGAAAGGTAGAAGAATCATTGAGATAAAGAGAAGTCAAATATACATGTCAATTTGATGGAAACATAGGAATAATACTTAAAAGGAAATGGATCAAGAACATAGTCGGGTATTGAGGATTACCGAGAAGCCGGAAGTAAGGAATACCGAATAATGGAATAGGCTGTGTTAACCTTATGTGAACAGGAAAAGCTTGCTGTATCGTATCAGAAATGGATCTAGACATCGGACAGGATCCGATATAGGTCCAGAAGTCTGGATCCGAAGTGCGGAAAAGTAGTCCGGACATATCTGGACAGGTTCCGGAAGTCTAGAGATCTGAAGATCCGAAGATTCAGGGGTCAGGGGTACAGGCTGGCTGCAGTGTCCGGAAGGCTGGATATCAAGTTGGATGATGGACAGAGCTAGCAGGGCTGATCCTACTGAAGTATAGCAGGCACAATGGAAAGGATGGTGACAATAGGGATGGGAAATAGGGTCCGGAGTATGGGATATGACACTTTTAGAGACTTTAACAGAATTTTAACGAACTTAGCTGAGGTGACAAACTCGATTGTAATCTGACTGTGGAGAGGATGATTGACAGGGCTGGTGCAATGGGCGTCACCTGCACCTGTGATTGAGTTCTACACTAATTGTTGCTAGCTGGATGAGATGTACGTGATAGGGCTGTGCTAGCAGATTAGATTGGTTGCTTGCCAGTATGTCCTAATGCTGGCATATTGGTTAGAGACTGTGTGGTTGCAGTGGATGGGATTGCATTATGTGAGGAGTCTGATGAAGAGATCAGACTTGATTATTGAGTGCTAGCCCTCTCAGATGTCTGTGCATCTGATTGCACAGGACTACACCTTGCAGCCCTCCCAGAGACTTGTGGAGTTGCTCAGCAAGAGCTCTTGTGAGATTCATCAGGCTGCAGTGTTGCAGCGTCCACATAAAGTGAGAAATGGACAGGATTGATCATTGGTGTATAGCAATGTGTTAGTCCAGAAACATGAAGTGCAGTCCACAATTGTTGAGATCTTTGGCAATCACCGAACAACAATTGATAATTACATGCTAAATTTCATATTCATATACTCATCCATCATGATCTCCTCTACAACATCCAATAGTCCCATTGTTTTAAACATCAAGGAACATGATATGTCAGTAACACACCTGGTCATGCCCAAATTGATTCGATTGATGTGGCTTGCAATAAACATAAAATCAACATTATAATTGATAAAAAATCAATGTGTGTGATTGGGTAGAAAGGCAACTAATATTCACTGTGATTGTACATCATAGATAACCATCCCAAAGCACTACTCTGACCATGTGCAGCTCTTGCTGCACCATCTAGACATTTATAAACAAATCACCACCAGACTGGCAAAGTATCCAGACTTGTGCACGACTCAAAATGAGTATATATCCATTGTATATTATTATTGTGATGTTCTATCAGCGTTCATTGAAGAGGTGAGGCGTACATGATAACGTAGTAGCAAGACATGGTACTCCGCTCATCTTGACTATCATTTCGCATTGTCAATGAACGATTGTGCATTCACCAAGCTAATGCAAATTGACTGCACTTGTAAAGATCAATTGTACCTAGGATGACTGTGTAAATAAGAAGGTGTTCACCATGGACTCTGTATTGATTCAGGCAGCTCGCACACAGTACCATGAATGCGCCTGTTGTTGAATGACTGCCGATCCCTGATTACCCCGTGACATATGAAATTGAAACTGATGCCAATTACCACGAAGCACTTGGGATGATGTGTTTGTATGCTGCACTGGCAAATGTCAACATGTATCCTGAACTCATATGCCATATTTTCCAAAAGATTGACAAGACATTATATGATGGTAGGCTGACATCAAGTTATCCAGGCATAAGACCACTTCCGGAACCACCAATTCCTATGCTTAGGTATGACATTCATTGAAAATGGTGCAGTACTCATTGTATCTTAGTTTGTTGGCTTATGAGTAGTTTCTATGGTTAAATTCGACACCATTTGATGATTCCAATAGCTCTGATGATATAGATGGTGATGCATCCATCACGATGACATTGGATGACATGGTGATTTCAGCAGGGCAGGGGTCAGTTAAAAGGCTGCGAGATGCACCAAAATAAAAGCGGATAATGTCTAAAGTATTGTCCTCCAAAGGTAATGTCATTGACTTCTGCCCATGTCTGTATGATGTTTCCTGACCTTATAAATGTGTCATAGGCTGATGGAGGACATGGATACCCAAAGTGACCTAGGGCGAATCATACTGAGGCCTTCTGCTGTCCGTCATCACCATCTGTACGCTCAATGGTAGATCCATTAGTGTCAATCACAGTTACAAGAGCCCTGACAGGTGACAAGGACATCTGCATTGAGGATATGCACAGTGACAATCAAGGTCCATCAATTATCACACATCATCTTGAGAGATGTATCATTACAGGTTGTATGTTGATATCACATACAGATATTATCACCCCGAGCTCTCCAGCACACAAATCTCATACTGACAGCTTAGGTAGCAGTGACATGGAACATGTGGAAGGCACCTAAATGCACATACCCTTGAATGTGAATGTGGATGAAGTGGACAATACAATTGAATACCTTGTTCACAACTCAGCTGGACCAAGCAATGTGGCCACAGGCATTTATCATTCTGTGGACGTTCATCAGGGTGTTCAAACTGTTGCTGGAGACGGTGGAAATACCAGCAATGAATCCGGTGATGGGGCGCAATCCATTGCTATTAGTGACTCATTTGATGAGGATGTGAGGGTCTTTATTCATTCTACACTAAAGTAATTTCATACTTCTTGTAGCACTAGTACAACATAATGGCTGATATATCAAATAGTATCGTTGATATTACTTCCCACATGGATTGGAATGTAAATTATATATTTGGACATTGTGTAGCCCCAGAAGTGTCTTATAATTGGTGACAAGCAATAATATTGAAGCTACAAGGAAGTGCACACTAAATTCATGGTATCCAATGGACACTCGAGGGAATGCACCAGCCAGGACAATGACAAAATGTTCGGTAAATAAATCATTAAAATTCTACTGTGCACATTCACTATAGTAGCTAGCACTAAGATCTTGCCCAGATCAGCCTTGGAAAAGATTTTCCGCATCCTCTCTGGTTCGGGTGTAGGCAACCTGTCCCGGTTGGGTTGAGACACCTTGACAGAGTCACCATAATATTCTACATCCCACCTCACATAATCTTTTGTCTGGCCATTAATATTCATTTACAGGCTAGCCATTTATCAACTGGTCAACACTCACATGGGTTCACCATAGCATATGCAATGGTAAGCACGGCCTGTTCAATCTCGTAATCCGAGACTGATGTGGAATAGTCGGGTGTTACACTGTCTATAGCCATGCAGACAGATAGCTCCATGGCTATCATCAACCTTTCATGACATCAGGGGGGCTGGAACATTGAAATCTGATGCGCACTTACCTAGCCTAGTGTAGAATGTGAGGCTGCACCGTCCCCTCCTTGAGGATCTTGGCATGAGAGTATCCTTGCATCACCTCACAGATCTTGGCATTCAAGGTCTTACTCAGTTTCTGCATGATGGAAGAAAGAAGACAAGACTTAATTTTTCGGCTCAGTGTCATACCATACATTTGTGCTTCTCATCTGGACTTCCGGACTCAAGATCCAATCAGATCCAGTGCCCAGATCTGTTTCCATTTCTGTTCTATTTCTGTTTCTATTTCCAATCCAAATACAATAAGCTTTCTAATTCATTTCCTGTTCATACAATATTAACACAGCCTATTCCTCTATTCGGTGAAACGAAGAGATAATAGTTAGCTGGTAAAGGACAAACTAAGATCCTATAGGGCGCGAGTATAGCGTCGGCCCTAGGAACTGCTATTGAAGCAAATCCTTTGTCGTAGTGTGCGAAGGGAGTCTGTTGAGTCCTAAGAAGGATAAGCCGAAACCGAAAGAACACCGTCGGTAAGTTAGCTAGAACAGTAGATAGAGGAAGAAACGTCAAAGTCCAATGCTGCTGCAACTGCGGTAAAACTGCGGTAACTAGAAATTCGCCTTCGTGAAGCTGACATTTGAGTGCACGAGGCACACTCCACTGTCTTTGACAAGGAGGCAGAGACCTTGTGTCTTCGGATCCAGTACCAGCAAATACAAATGATGCTGTGTAGTAGTGGGACCAGCGGGATCAGCGGGAGCACTTGAGTATTTTGTCATCACTATCCTCTCGTCCTCTCGTCCTCTCGTCCTCTCGTCCTCTCGTCCTCTCGTCCTCTCGTCCTCTCGTCCTCTCGTCCTCTCGTCCTCTCGTCCTCTCGTCCTCTCGTCCTCTCGTCCTCTCGTCCTCTCGTCCTCGTCTTGTCTTTGCCTTCGCCGTCTTCTCGTCACTGTTGTTTTATGATTGTTGTCATCATTGATGTCTCGTCACTGTCGCCGCTGTCATTTTTTTAGCATCTTTGTTGTATCATTGCCCTGTTGTGTTGTTACATGTTACATACATCTTACTTTACAAGTGTACTACTGGTAGTACTTCAATGCTAGCATGAGTTACCCTTCCCTCTGCTGTGCACTTGATTGAGGACTGTCAAAAAGCTGTTCCATCAGCTTTGCACGAGTGATCTGACCAGGAGTTCCTTCATATGACCTGTCACCCACAACATCATTACCATCTGGACCCTCAACATCTTGAGGAATGAAATTTTGACCCTCTTTACGAGCCCACTTCAGAGTGCTCGCATATGTTCCATCCTACTTGTGACACTGAGTTTTGAAGTGGATGATCATGTTGTGGAGAATTATGCAACACTTGATCCACTGCATGCAAAAATTCAGATCATTCTCTGTCTGAATCCTGAAGTGCAGCTCTCAAAGAGACTGGAACCGCCCCTTTAAAGCAGCAAATGTGTGTTCAACACGTACACGAATCTAAATAACTTTAAATTATTTGAAAAGCTGCCATAGAACAAATAAATACCCTAGATGGATGATAATTGAATGTTCTCTGGTCTTTTGTCAACCGTCCATTGTGTGGTTTCTTGAAAGGAGCGATACACCATGGCTCCAACGGATACGTGCTATCTGCCCAAACCCAGTGGCCATCAGGAAGAAGATCATCATGCTCCTCATAGAGGCGAGTGGATCGAAAAGCGAATGCATTATGAACACTCCCCGGATGTCCAAGAGAATAATCCACAATCAAGAGATTGTGGGGCATAATAACTGCCTAGAATTAAATTAAATTATCTGCCAAAAAAAATAAGAAAGAACACTTTACCTGACAACCAAGGGAATAATTGGATTTCCTGTCAAAAAAAAACCTCGCCAAAATAACCAGGTTTGGCAAAAAGTTCAATAGTTGAGCCATCAATGGCTAGGTAGCCACCTCTCCACTCTGGACAAGTTTTTAGCTCAGCCCACTTCCTAGCGAGGTGGGCATCCTCAGAATTATCTTCCAGAAAGGAGATAAACTGATTGTGCTCTTCGAGCAATGCCACCATCACATGATTAGTGCAATTGACCACTGACCCAACACTTACACCCGCCCATTGAGCAACATCCTCGACAGTAATGGCATTGCCATAATGGCCAGCATGATTAAGAAAGATGGCGAGCTGGATGGAGACGGGGAGCTGAGGATTGTTGGAGTTGTTCTGAAAGATAGGGTGACCAGAGATCTGATTGAGGATATCATCGAAGATCTCTGAATTGACGCGGAGTTTCTGCCGAAACAATTCAGGGCGATGTTCCTCATGGTGAACTAGCATGTGAAGTTGGGGAGCTCATGGTGGAGGCTCATCGGGCTTGTGGATTACACGTGCCCTCTGAACCTCATCACGCAAAGCATCAATGGTGTGTTGGAGCCTATCATAATGGATGGCAATCTCATCTTCATCACTGGAAGAATCAGAGGTGCCAGAGCCAGAGAGAGAGGCCATTGAGGAGGGCGTGGTTGGGGAGCTGTCTGTGACAGACATATTGGTGTCGTCATCATCAGTAGAAAGCGAGTCAGTGTCTGAATCAGAGTCGGAGTCTAAGTCTGACAAATCATTAAGCAGTTCATTCTGGAATTGTAACTTGGCTAGTGCAAGGGCAGCCTTGTTAACAGCATCACCTCAACCTTACACCATTCTTACCTAAATAGAATGTCACACTACCCTGGGAACACCAACCTAACTAGCTTCATTCGCATTAATCCCTTACACTACCAATAAATACCTGAATAGCGCTGAATATCTACCTTGCTAACATAAGGCAAGAAACACCGGTGCTACTACCGCCTATTGCTGAACACAATGTATGCAAACATTCCTATTTTGGTAATACTGAGTCACAACACGTCGGCATTGTCCTTAAACCTTCATGCTCATCGTTGTCCACGACAAGCTCGAGTATTCAATGTAAATTACATCTAAATGCACCATTTTTTGTGCGCCCTCACGCATAACAATTTAAAGAGTCTTAGTGCACTGTTTTATAAGGCAAATCATGAGTATTTGATTAGGAAAATTCAGAAACAAGCATAGTATGTAAGTGTGTAAGTCAAGAGGGCTGAGGTGCAGCACTTGTCTGGTGTACAGAACTGACAGAGGTGCTTGTGGTACTTCCGCTGTCATTGGCACTTGTGGCACTTCCGCTGTCGTTGGTGTGTGGTTTCTTGGGAGGACCGCGCTTCTGGCCCTTGTCTGACCGCTCATTGCGTGCCTGCTTCTCCACAGCAATGCTATTTCCATTTGTCATGGTGACAGTGCTGACACCTGTTGCACGAGCCTTGTGCTTCGATCCTGGATGAAATTGGGCTTGAGTCTCTGGAGGAGTGGCACTGGTACTAGTAGTAGGGGGAGTAATGCCGCCGCTGGGAACGCCGTTGAAAGTGCCATTGTCACTGTTGGAAGTGTCGTTGTCATTGGAAGTGCCATTGTCGCTGTTGGAAATGCCGTTGTCGCTGTTGGAAGTGTTGTCATTGCTGTTGGGAAGCCCAGCTTTGTCTCTGTCTCCAGTGCAGCTGTTTAGTGCTTCTTCAAACCGCTGATCCTCCCAATCCTTAAGTTTAGTCTCTGTCAGTTTACGAAAGTGTGTAGCACCCGACTCCCATGTGTTATGCAGCACAGTCAATTCAGATCGTGAGCTGATGTCCCCTGAGGCGCAGAACTTGCTGAGCGGCCAGTTCTCGAGGATGATATGAAGTTTGGCGGTGATATAAGAGTCGAAGTTTTGATAGTACATACGAGGGACTTTGAAAGGTGCAGCTTTGGCTTCTGTTATGTTATTGTGTTAGATACCATACACCAAAGACCAAATAGCAAACATACGAAGTTTCCACAGGATTAGCGCACTATGGCTTTCTTGAGAGTGAGAACTCTTGAAGATGAGTCTTTACAACACCTGCGAGTAGACTACAGTTAGTAATCGTTGATAGATGAACAGCCTCTGTGCTAACCTTGGACACCAGCAATGCAGAAGGCCTCCATATGCAAGGCAACATCCATAGCTGAAGTACCGTAGCATGCATCCAGAAAATCTGCAGTTCATTGAGTGTGAAAGAGATGCGGCTGGTTGAAATGATCGAGGTTGGAGCGCGTTACAATGATGACACCAGGGCTTTGATACTCCCCCCAGACGACCTGGCAGCATGGTTCAATAGGGAGATCAAATTCCTCAAAGAGAAGTTCAAGAATACACTAAAATCTGAGACTCTTGATTCATTAAAGAGAAGCGACATATTTACCAAAACTCAATTTGTTTCCAGTGCAGTATTACCGAGGCGATAGAATGAGGGACAAAAGCCTCTTATAAATTTTTAGTTGTCTGGGCAATGAGATTGGATTGCCGCAGGTGAGTTCTCAGCAGGATGCTATCTCCTCTCTAGTCCTGATAATGCAATGTGATGCACAGAACTCCATATGGGAAAGGCTCATCCACTTATTGTTTCATGTTCTCAAGGCTAAACCAACACTAACATACCCTAAATTCAAGTGCATCTTGGACTCCATCTTGAAGAACGTACGTTACAACTCCACTCCATCAAACATCCATCTGTTGGTAACAAGCCTTTAGATGGGAGAAAAGACCTGGAGGTACTTTGCCCGCGACATTCCCAACTTATGGGAAACAATAGGTGATGCATGATTGGATGCAAGCATTAATGTGTCATTGACTGTTAGTCTGCTCTAGATCCCACAAATTCATTCAATACAGTCAAGGTTTGGTTGGTGCTAGAAGGATATTTGCGCAGAAAATATGTGTCTACTTCTCAAAATAGTGGTCAACAGAATGTAACTCTTCCTCAACATAATCTCTTTGGACAGGCATGACGATTGCTGGGTAAGGATCATTAATGAGGTTGACTTGGGCACGCCTGTGCAGGAGGTATTGGAGATAGTGGGCAGCTGGTGGTCTGAGTATTGTGGAGTATTGGTTTGCTTTTGAAGTTGCTATTGATAATGTATTTTACCTCAGATATACAGTGAAGAAGGAGGAAGTGTGTTTGGCTGCTCTGGCAATAGAACGTGGTGGCCCTGCAGACGATGATAACAGTGAGACTGTTGGTGTTTGCATAAGGCATCTTCAATCACAACAGTGTGTACCTGCATCTCCTGTCAAGAAAGACATAAACATGAAAAAACAAGTTTCTAACACTTCTAGTCAGGCTGTAGGGGCTGACGGCGGTATGAATAATGGTAAGTAATCCAAAGGTTAGTCCTGTGTTGTTGCTCTGCCCTAGGACTTTGTTAATTATTGACAAATTAACTCATAGACGCATCTGATATGGACCATCAAATGGATGAGGATGACAACCAGGACTATTCCATTGTTTCTGCCAAGACAGCAGTTGCTGATGGCGATGGGAAGGTCAGTTGGCAAAACACAGATGAGGCTATCTTATATTTATAACAAGATTTTATATATATTGATACAATACCTCCATCTGCAGTCGACCAGGTTATGGTTGATGGTGAGAATAATGTACATTCTGAGACTGCACATCAGTCAGCAGAGCCAGATGCAGGCCATGCTGCATCAACTGGTCAGTGTAACATGCCACTGCTAGGAACACATTAATCAGTTCTTATTCAAACATCCCACATCCAAATCCACCACTAGCTCCATCTCAAGCTCAGTGTTCTGCTAAATAAACTACACCACCTGGTACTTGGGACGTTCTTCAGAAGTACCCCCACCTGTCGTACATTGCCAAACATTTCATGACATTCGTCTCAAGTAAGGACTTAGAAATTTTGAAGCAGATACGAAGACCTGCCTTCAGCAACTTGCTATGACTCCCTTAATGAGTTGCTAGGAACCATGAATCATTGGCTTGCCGGAACAGAGTCACCATTACCATTTGACAATGCTTGGGCCTTCTTCAACCATGAAATTATGGCGGTGGCAGTGCAGGCAAAGGCAGATGCTGTCAAAATATAGGGTAAACTCTTGTAGTGGTTAATTTGTGTAGCGGCATCATTCAACTGGCCTCTTGGTTTTGTACAATAATCTTAACTGTGTTTTGTGTTTTACTGTGTGTGTCTCACTCGCATATACTGTTTTTGTTCGACATATAAAATTTTTAGCATTGACTGTCAGTTGACCTCAGAATCTCCTGAAGTGTTTATGTTAGTATAGTAATCTTAGTAAAGGTCTGAGTCCTGCATTAACCTTAAACAAGCTGTACTTGATCCTAAAACTTTTCATTCTGTTGTTCAGGTGTTGTTTGGGGGAGCCATTGCTTTACTATGCCTGTAGATATAAAGAATACACAGGGAAATACGCAATGTAGCATTTCAAACATTGTTCATTTACATGTAAGCAAAAGTATGTAACAATAGAAATACATCACATTCTTATAATACAACTGCGAGGATTTAGATGCTGAGTGTTAACAATCATGCTCAATCAAGTTCCATGGGTGCATTATTATCAAAGTCAGTCTCAGAATCAGGGACATATAGCATCTGAGAATCATCATGGATGTTTGTAGTTAGCTAGTGTCTGCCCTTTCCCTTTCTGTTAACACCTTTGTGATCCTTCAATGTTGGGGCAGGTGCAGTGGTTGAAGTGGATGTGGCAGCACCAGAGATGTTCTTGCTGACTTTAACAAAAAAGTTCTGAAAGTCAGTGGAGGGAGGAAAATGATACCAAAATAAGGTTGACACAGTAATTTTGTGAACACAATGAAAGTGTTTGGTGTCTTAGTCAGTCTTCATCCACACAGACCTCCATCCACATTTCAAGCAATGGAGATGGACTTTTTTCAAACCACTATTATAGATATGAATATCTGCAGGAGAAGGGTGATATCCTGGGGTAGCACAGGCCCTGAACTCATATCTCAAGGCACATACTCCTGGAATGTCCTTGGTGATCTAATAATATTCAATGGTATAGGGACCTGTCACAGTGGTTGTATACACCACAATCATTGTAGTATAGTTCAAGAATTTGTTGAAGGATGCAAGCAGTTTGCATAGACCAGGTCAGACATTAGTGCAACCAAAGACATTAATTTTTATGATGAAAGACCAAACTGTGTTATATCATGGATGACAAGGTCCCAAACCCTCCAAATGCGAGCACAAAGTTGAGGGTGTCACTGACAACTGGTTAGTGATGGATTACTGGATGAAGAGATTGACTTACTTCTCCACCAGCACCTTGACCTGATCAAAGTGGTGGCTTACCCTAATGGCAGAGCCACAACTGACTATGGACAATCCTCATCGTCCTCTCCTGTATTTTGCAGTGAGATTGCACTAGAGTGTTTTCCCATTTAACGTTTTGCAAATGGTGTTGTCATCTTGCGCTCTATTGACTGAGGCTCTCATTATGGTCATGAACTCCTCTCACAAGTATGCCTGCATAATTTTAGTGATAGTGGTGTTTGTACCGCCGCTGTGCCCACCAGTGTGTTGGAGCATCCCTCTGAACTCATCAGAATGTGTCTATGACAATGAAATATTGGGCGAGAAGCCAGTATGAAAATTGCGCCAGAAAAACTTTATTTCTAGTGCAAGTTTCCTTGACTTACCAATGTAAGCAGCACTCCACATGCATAAGGCAGACACATAAAGCTGATACCATCAGATATGTCAGTAATGCACATGAGGTAAATAATGGTGGTATTTACATTGGTAGGGTTGGATCAATAATGGTTCTGTGCCTTCAGTGTAATAGCCACTACAAGATAATTGTCCTTCATGGACTCAACACTAAGATTGATGATGGCCATTGGCCAGGTTATCTTCACCTTTTTCCTTCTCCTACATCCTATGAAGGTGTAGGGCAAGAATTTGTTCTTCTCCTCCTGTGAACTCCTTGAGTAAACCAGGCACAGAAACATCTATGCTGTTGAGAAAGATGCAGCCACTGCTACAGGCGAGGAACTGTTTGCAAATGATGGCACTATATTCGACATATTTATGTTGGTGTGGAGGACTGCAACTGTTACAACAGAAGTGACAGAATGAGCCCACATGAATAGGTCTGGTTGGTGATGCGAGGGCAGTGGTGGTAGTAGTAGCAGAGGTAGGATCTGCAGTGGAAACATTTTTGGAAAGAACAGGAGATGGTGAGAATGAAATACTCTCAGCGTCCTTGATGGAGTCCTCTTGTATAAATGAGGTTGTTCATAACTGGTTTATGGACAGCATCATACTGTTGACGCTAACAACTCCTAGCGCAGAACATAAAATATCACTCAAGATACTGCTGGGTTTGGTTTTCTTTGTCAGAGCTTTACTAGTGGCTTTTGAGGTGTATTTGGGGGTCATATGTGATGTAGGGGAGTAATGGATTGTGGGGTTGAGTGACTAATACTGTATTTGATATAGAGAGAAAATATGAGTTCCATCAGTTTTCAAAGGCCCATTACATAGGTTTGAAACTCTTCTTGATCTGAAAACAGGAATACATATTGTGTTTTAGACCAATCTACATGCGGTAACACAATGTAATGCAAAAGTTTGTTTTTCTTGACCTGAAATGATGCAATAAATTTTAATGACATATTAATTCTTGCTCCAATGAAGATGTCTGATGTGTTGTTGTGGCGAATTGTGTGATGAGCTACACAAATTACTCTAGGGCATAGAGATAGACTGCAATGGTAAACTGATTTTAGATGCACAGCAAGGGTTGGAACATGATGTTATTTCAAGCCACACAGTACATCCGACATATGTAGCTAAGTAAACTAAAGAAAGTCTGTATATTACAAGATGACAATTAGATAGCAATCGTATTAGAATTCAACAGCAAGTTCCAGCCATACACCAAGTGCATTGACCTTTATTATTTCTTGATTTAATCTCATATTAAAAATAAAACATTTAAGCTATTCTATTGTTCAACTGACAATAATATGGCTGATACCTTTACTAAGTCTCTTGCACATTTTTGTTTGCACAAGCTAAGCTTCATGCTACAAACCATAGATTATAGGTACATAATATATATATTGAAAAATGAACTATAATTCTTTTTTCCTTTCTGTACTGCAAGTCCTACTAGCTTCCTTAGCTTTGATGTGAATAAAGTCTAAGGCATTGCAAAATAGTCAAAAAAAAACCCATAGGAAAGCTGACACAAGGGCCAACTTGGTATGTATGTAGACTTGTAGTTTGAAAATAATAGCCTTCTCCAACCAAGGGCCTAGATCAGACATTGACCATACACTGGTATTACAAGCTTTGTAGTATTTTTTGTAGAAAATTGAAAAGTGTACAAAAAATATGCAGGCCAATATTTGGACTACTTGGGCTAGTACATGAAAGTACTACTCAACAGCCTAAGACTAGATATAGGATTTTTCTGTTATATCAGTGGAGGGAGTCATTCCAAACGAAGGTTAGAGAGTGAGTTACGAGCTCATACAAAGAAGAGAAAACATTACTTTCTTAGCTAAACATCCTTGGGCTTGCTTAAGATAGTCCAGATAGGTGGTCCTTCATTATTCTATGAAGTCAATTTCAGATGCAACCTCAACTCCAGGCCTGTATTTATGAGCCTGGATAGCTTTTTGCCGCTTTTGCTCGCATGTCATATACTAGACCTGTATATTATAGCGAATTCTGTACTTAAATTTGAAGCAAATAAGCAAAGCTTTTATTCAACATTCCTCCAAGTCTATGCAGTATAATCTAAAGAACCACAACACCCTCTGTTTCAGGGTGGGCGTGTTTGAATAGTAATGTGTCTGTAAAGCAAGTAAATACAATTCTGCACCCACTTGTCACTGGAGCACTGAAATGTGCTAAAACATGTGCGAGTACAGCTAATACCTGACCAGGACGTACAGGAATCTTGATTTCAAACTGTGAAAATATACACATAGATGGTTCTATTATCATTCCAGTCCAGGTGGACAACACCTAAACCGGCTTCCTTAACAGCTAGAGCAAAAAAAGGCCCACCCATGTCTACCCTGGGCTGAAACAATAGATCAGGGCCCAGATATTGACGAACACGAACATGAACTCTGGATAATGCCAGCTTATGCAAATTGTTATTGACAGCATAGCATACGCACTTTTGCAAGACCTTCCAGTGAAGAGGTATATGTTCCATATACACAATGGCCAATTTTGGCGCCATAAAGGACTGTACGTACCCAAGAAGGCAGTCAATTGCTTCTTTTGCCTCGGGAATCTGTGTCTGCGTGTCTGCAGTCATGTGTGGTTTTGACTCAAACACTTCATATATGCTGAAATGATGGCCTTTGGTGGTGGAACATTTGGTGTCCAGCTTTAGGTGGTTAATGGGTTGGGAAGCAACAACATTATTCCATCTCAGAATGAGGTGTCTCTTGTTCATAACGGATAGCAAGGTATGGAGGCATACCATTGGGGACGGTGCCAGAGGGGAGATGATCGAGTGGGAGCAGAATTTTGCCATGATCAGGCAAAGCTTTGAGATTATCCGGCGAAGATATGAAACTCTGGCTGACAATGTCTCACACCAATGCTCCATCACACTTAATGTAAAGGAAGTCGATGGAAATGTTTTGATGTGGTAGGTAATTTACCCCAGAAAAGATTTGAATATGCAGTAAGTAATTTACCCCAGAAAAGATTTGAATATGCAATAGATAATGTAAGAAGAACTCACAGATATCTATTGCTACAGCATCCTTGATCTTCTGGGAGTCTCAATCCCAGTAGGCCTTCATTTGAGCATACTTCTTTACTTGGGCAGCGGGTCCACGTATGCCGCATTTAGTTGTCTTTCCCATGGTGAAGATGGGAAATCACAGAAACCTGCACTCGGGAGTTGTCAGTGTAAGTCACGTGATGGTTGAGACTCAATTTTCGAATTTTGTCTTTCCTCAACTTCAGTGCCTGGGAGGTCACTGGGCAGTGCTGTAGGTCGGCGTGCTCATACTTATAATCTGGTTGGCATCCATCTCCTATCTGTTTCTCTGTCTTCAAGTTTCACACTCGGAGTGAACTATCCTTTCTATTCTCATTGTACTCATGCTAATGCAGGTTTTGTATCTTTTTTGGCCATACAGCATTCCACACTCAATGCTTTGGCCACCTCAACTACTCCTCACTGAGCTTTACACTCAATCTCTCTTAATAATAAATGAAAATGAATTTTTCTCCAACTCATGCACATTGTCTAATCATTCAATCTTGCCTCACCACCAGACCAGGCCATGTCCACTTGTGCTGCACTTGTCTTATATCCCGGGAGCATACACTCTGCTGGAGTCAGGTGATGATATGGCCCATTCACATTGATTTCTGCTCCTTCATCTCTTGTTCACTCCGTGCAGATGGAGTGCCAATTACACTCTGCACCAATACAACAGACTCAATCTTAGTGCCTTTCGTGTTACCGAGGCTCTCGTGATTTTAGTCCACTGCTCCACTCCCAGCCACACCAACTCTTGACTCTATGTCGCTATGCCTCCTCCCGCCATCGTACCTGCGGCCCATCCTTTAATCTTTGTCACCTTGGCCCTGCCAATGAGATTTTATAATTCCAGTCATCTTCAACTGTTACAACCGTGGTAGGCTTCAACAGGATGGGTTCCTGCCCTGTTGAAAATCACACTACTCGCTTCATCCTGGCTCAAATTAGCCACCTTTCACAAAACGATGATGCAAATCCATTCTCCTCATCGCTACAGAGCAAATCCACATAATCGCTTGCTCAATGTTGCTTCCTACCCGCTGTACCACCTCCTTCATGTCATCTCGTGGAAGACTTGTCGTTTTGAAGAAGACTGAGATCAGACTGTGTTTATGGAGGGCCCAACATCCCTCTGCACCACTCTGGTTTTTCACCATTTGCTGTCTCTCCCGGGGACTCGATTGGTGGGTCTTTGCCAACCCACAGCACCTCGTTGGCCCGCTGCAAATTATTTCTGGTCCAAGGCCCGTTTACCTTGACTCCATTGCTCACAAGAGGCTATAGGGAATTTGACCTGTATCAAGACAGTGTCAGAGATATGCTGTGCCTTCCATTTGCCCGCCGATTCTGCACAATGGGTGGTCTTGTATGGCAACTAGCGATGCAATAAGGGCCAGACAATTTGTTTTCGGCTGCCTTGTCTGGCCCTTCGATTGATGCATATTTGCACTTGAATGCTGACCTCATCAGCACTGATATTGACAACACAGTCAAGGGCACTCACCTCAAACTTCTGCTGGGCGTGACAGTCAACAGTTAGTCCCTGTGGCCTCCAATCGACGTCTTTGAGAACCACATGCAGTGGGAAGAAGAGTGGATGCCAAGTCTAGAGACTTGGTTCATCAAGCACTGTGCCATGATATAGAGCAGGGATATGCGCACTTTTGCAACCCATAGCCAGTGGTCTTCCAGACTGTGGCAATACAGTACAACCTCGTCTAAAGACACAACAAGGGTTCTAATGGAGGCACAAGCATAGTTGCTGTGCTACGATATTGATCAGCTGGATCCAAAATCTTTTGTCATGCTCAATTAGATTTCATTTTGTATTTCTGCTATTATTTTACCAACTATATACCCTGCAATGGAATGTACTAGCACACATTTTAGATTACGGACTTTTGGGACTTTAAGGACTTTACGATCTTTGCATACACTCAATTTGATTCTCCATTTTTGTGTCATGGACTTTAAAAACCTTATGAACCTTATGAACTATGCATACACTACATGTCATCATTTTAGATACCCTATGATCGCAATCACATCATATGTCTTTGAATGTCCCCTAAAGTAATATCATGCAGGATATTTGTATGACATGTCTTAGAAGTCGTGCCTGAAGTAAATCATTTGTCTTAGAAGTCGTCAAAGTCTCTAAAGTAATATCATGCAGGATATTTGTATGACATGTCTTAGAAGTTGTCAAAGTCCCCAAAGTAGTAGCATATATCCGACAAGGCCTATTGTTTGACATATCTTAGAAGTCCCCTCACATGTCTTCAAAGTCCCTACCATATTAATTCTATCACACACCTCGCTGAAGTCGCATCTCTCAAGTCCCCTCCCTATACATCTACAAATATAGATCTGAAGTGAATTATCAAAAGTCGCAAATATAGATGCCTTGTTAAAGTTTCATTTGCGAACATTTTGTGGACCATCTCTATTGTTCATGGACTTATAAACCCTTCCTTCGCCTCTGCAACTCTCAATCTTACTCTCATCATCATCACTCGTTGATTTGGCCTCTACTTGGAATTCCAGATAGTCACAAATGTATGATCCCTCCTCCTCATACCACACAGCTCTACGTAGTACTATGTCTTCTTCAAAATCTTCAGGCAATATCTCTCAGCGCCCAAATCTCGACAGTGTCCCTTGGTGTGCTAATGTCCAGGCTGTCCAACGGCGACCGAATCCATCTGCCGTTTAAGGAGGCCCTTCATCTCTCCCCCACTTATGGTCGGCACAATCTCCCTCTATAGATTTGCCGCCTTCACCTCTGTCCACCACCAAATCACCACTTACATGCTAACATTTCACGTAGCTCATGTGCAGACAACAAACACTACTTTTTCCTCAAAGATGTAGACACTATTCTCTTCTCCACCATGCAGACCATGTGCCCCTACCCTTCTCAAGTCAAACAAGACTTCATGCATGAAGACCTGGACATTGAAACAGTTTTCAAGTTATGCTTCAACCTCTCTCGATACATCCAGGTCGCTGCAACACCGGACGACTCTGAGTTGAAATACATCAGCCCCCTCTTCCAGTGCCTTGCCACCATCCAGATCGTTGGTTCTGGCATGGCACACACACTCTGTGCCAAACAGAAAGCCAGCTGGAAGTGGCTAGAGAATACCCTCCACCACACTACATCTACCTTCGCTATAGATTCCATGCTCCCCATGGAATTTGCTATGCTTCGCCTGCCATCGTTATATCTTAGGGTACACAAGAAGCATGTACATGCTCTATGGTGTGTGCAGAGATCAAGACTTGTGTTTCACACTCTAATGGGGCTCGTAAACCTCTTCTATGGACGTGCCCTTGTGCAATATGAATCAGGGAGCTACTCAGATCCTTGCAGACCACTTTCCCCATCTTGTGCTCTCGTCCATTCTGGTCTCAGCGAGACCCACATTTGCGACATCCTGGACGCGTTGCAGCCAGAGGTCCTTGGCAGATGCATTGGTGTGGTTCTAGACCCCCCTATGCTCAGACCCCACTCGGTGTCGTATACCCATATCTCAACCGCATACGTGTCCCGCTTTGGGTGAAGATAGGATCCTCCAAAGGGATATTTAATAAAAATTCTATTAAATATCACAGCTTCTACATCGCCATCCCTTCCAAGGATGAGGAGATTTGAGTCCGTGTGCTCGTTCATAAAACTATCACAGATGAGGGTGAAGGCAAGGTTCAAGCTGTGCTCGACTTCATTATTCCCACCCATTGAGACGGTACTTGGTTCATCATGTGGTACCAATCGAAATGAGGCAGGTTCCGCGGAGAGGTCAACCTTAAAGACGCCAAGAAGGAATTCAAGATAAGACACCGGGGAGAGTTCATATACAACAATGTCTCTAACCAATGGGACATCTGCTCGCTATCCGACAAGGACCGGGAAATGCATCAGGAGGATGCGCAAATCGAGCTGCCATTGCAGGAAATTCCTGCAACACCAGCTCCCCTGCTAAGCAGGCCTCCCACTCTCCCATCCAACCATAACGAGGTGGGCAGAATTGTCGTGCACCAGACCCCAATTGGGCAGGACATGTTTTTTTCAACATCTGTCATATTCCGTTCCTGAACCTTACCCGTCTGGGCTGATTAACCCGGGTCTGGCCTAGACTTCATTTCCTCAAGTCCCCATTAGTATGTGCTTCTTTCTACCCCTATATGCCCAGACCCTCTTGACAGTTAATATCAGACTCCATTCTGATCCTTCTGTTAGTCTATTCATTTCCTATCTATTTAACTCGTTCCATTTGTTCCATTTCATATCTGGCTCCACTCTCGATCGTTCACAGTCATATTCTTTCAAGATAGACTCCCTAATACATAGCCTTAACTTCTGAGGGCTGCGCTTCGGCCAGATTCCCGTCGGAAGTACTACAGTATATAAACCCTCTGTAACCCGTAGTATTTCCTCAGTTCGAATATCATCTTAGACTTAGTTCATTCCTCGTGTCCTTCAGACCTTCGGCCTAGTCTCATCCTCCGAGCCTCGGGATTATATCCCTAAGACTAAACACCTCCGTCTCACCTTTGAGTGACCCCTATATAGTTCTGGACTTTGTATTTCCCTCGTCCGGCCTACTCGTACACCTTCAGCCGATGATATCCGCCCTTCGTAAATTAGGAGCACATACTCAGGTAAAGGGCGTAGCGCATAAGCTGAAGCCAAGCCCCTCTGGACCATCTGTTGAGCACAGTCTTCACAACATCGCTGGAAGATGTTCTCAACAGCCACTGCAGACTGCTCTGCAGCTCGGAGGATAAGATACGATCTGCAACCGACTTTGTTCAGGTCAAGGACTCACAATTCATTGACACCCACACTGTACGCAAGTACATTATGGAAGTCAACCTCTCCCTTGAACATCACAGCAATGGATTTGCTGTCCACTACTTCATCTCTACCCTCGTCCTCGAACTCGAACCATCCTATGGAATCTACATCCCCACCATGCGCGCCAACTCCTTAGTCGAAACATGTATTTCCAGATCCACCAGGTCAAGGACAACAGCCTACCTGGCTACTTGATCCTCCCTCTCATTCAGAAATATGCACGCACTTGGAACTTGTTCTTTGCACAAGCAATGTCTGTGGTGCAATGTATCAGGGAACAGTGGGGCCCATCTTTGGAGGATATTGTCCTCTGCCTATTTGAGCGTGGCATACCCTTCAAGGTCCTCACTAGAGTAAGAAGATTTACAGACATATGGACAAAGAATGTCGCCAATTTTTGGAGTGAACTTATGTAAACATGTCTCTTTTACATATCTTACATACCGCTGAGCTGGTCTCATAAACTAGGTTACAATATTCTCTACATTACTTAGGACACTCGCCATTCACTATGTATTTCTTCACACACATGTATCTCATACATTGAAATTCAACACATTTGCCATGTATCTAATCCAGAAGGCAAACTGTTGAGGGAGGGATAATATGGCACTGATTTTTTTTCGCAGGGACTTGGGTCAGACATTTCCTCCATTTACAGACTATCAAGAAGCACCCTCCTCCCCATTACCACCATCTATACTCCCCCCACTACTTCTGATCCTCGGTTTCTTGCTACTCCTGCTCACACATTTGTTTCTAATTTTTCTCACTTACTAAACACCTAGCTACTGCATATTTTGTGTAATATATACACCTCAAATTTGACAAAGAGTAGCCAAGTGAGCTCTGATGCCTCTGTGCCGTGTGTCTTCATGATTTTCTGGCCCAGTTTGATGAAGCTATAGCAAGTTCTTTTTTAAAAAAAAGATTAATATTTATTGCGAGCACTACTAACAGTTATCTACTTATGTCCTTGAAGTATGTCGTTAAAGTCGTCAATATCAGCAGATCATATCATATGTCCTCAAAGTATGTCTTCAAAGTTGTCAATATAAGCAGATCGTATTGTGTGTCCTCGAAGTATGTCCTTAAAGTCGTCAATATAGATCATATCTATCAGATGTCCTCAAAGTCATGTGTATGTCCTCAAAGAAACTAGATCATGTGATCTTCATTTGTCCTTAAAGTCAACCACAGTCCATAATGTTGTTAACTTGTCTGAGAGTCCGATAGATCCACCACCGTTCTTCCTTGTATTATGAAGAATGGTGATAACATCATACAAGATGATGCCAATGCAGTCTCCTTCTTCATGTCTCTTCCAGAGTCTACACCTTGAACATCAAAACATGTCGTCCATTTAAACTACAGCAACTGGACAAACAAGAACTGACAGCTGTGTGATGAGATCTCCATAGCTCTTCGGTCAAGTAAAGCTGTGGTGATGCGCCAAGTCTCCTTACCCAACCTTGAAAACCTCAATCCGGACTACCTTGAGGATTGTGGTATGTCTGACTTAATGCGTGTTATATCTATTCAAGCTTAGAAGGGTGCAATTGGCGTGTTTAATTGCGACAAGCCAGGTAAGTCCCATATTGTGTTCTTGACATCGCTAACATTAATCTAGGAACCTAAACACTCAATCTGTCATGCTAGAAAGTGCACTGCACGCTGTGTATCTAAAGATACATTATCTATAACAGCAGTCACTCGTGGCACAAGAAGCGGCACAAACAAAAATCATCGAGTTCAACAGCTGGTGAGTGACGATTGTATCTGAGTAATGGACACCACTAATGAGCATGTTACAGTATGAACGGATGGACTCCAATGTTATGGATGCGGATAATATCCTAGTCCCTACAACAGTTCAGGTAAAGACTTGTTATGCAGTGATAGAAACACTAACTTACCCTATGAATTCCAGATCGATGCAACCACCATAAAGGAGGAGTCACTATCTGGTCCTCTAGCCATCAAGTAAAAAACATACTCCTGTCACATCTCCATCAAGCAGGAGTCATGCTCTAGTCCTCTCTTCATCAAGCAAGAGCCGCCATCTAGTCCCTCTTCATCACGCAAGAGCCGCCACCCAGTCCTCTCCTTATTAAGCAAGAAGACTGACGACGCAACAATACTTAACTGACAACGTAATGAAGATGCATATTTAAATATCAAGGGGCTCCCATTAATTACATATATATATGCCTATAGTACTGATTGAAATTATATGCAACATAACACTCACTTTGTGACATCCCAGGGCTCAAATTGCAATCCTTATTTGAGACCTTTGATCTCACAAATATCCTGTACAGGTGTTGACCTGTGAATACCAAAACTCCATCTGTTGACCATATTGTTTAAATCTGTTTAAATTTGCATCCTAAATAGGTTCTCTCTTGAGATTTACCTTTAACCATTTATGAGTCTGAGCCCAGGTTGATGAGGCTTCTCTCTGGATTTCCTGGCCCAGCTCAGACTTGTTTAGGTTGGTATTTCCTTAATTATGTGGATCAACTTCCTTCATTTGAGATTGAAAGGTTCTTCTTCACAAGACAGCATTATCTACTCTCACAAATCTGCATTTATCTCAGCATGTTTTTTTTAAGGATACACTGTTTCTCTGCCTCTTTTACTTAATCAGCTTTGGGGTGTTAACTCTCTGCCAGTGCTAGCTTAGTTACCTTCTTGGACTTTTTATAGTTACACAGTATTTATCAAATGATATTGCATCTTGATAAAGCAGCTCAGCACTCATGTAATTCAGTAGATGCATCTTTCTTGACTATCATACAAAGAGTCTTAATGAGGAGGGTTGAGACTGACCCCACTTTAAACTTAATAGAACCAGAATATGAGATATCCGAAATCTTAGACTCGAAGTTAGACCGTCGTAGACGTCAGTGTCAGTTACTATACCTCGTCCGATGGTCCGGATATGAAGGAACGGACGAAGAAACTTCATGGTTGCTTGCTACTGAGCTCGGAAATCCATCCGAACTCGTATCGGATTTCCACCTAGCATATCCGGACAAACCAGGTCCTATTCAACTTTGAAGTACATGATGAGTAGCAAAGATATTTTTACAAGTACAGAGACGGAGGCACAGATCAGGACAAGTTACATCACCATGTCCTCCTCCGGACCACCAGAACCCTCCTCCTGACCTCCAGACTCATTCTCCTCACCTCCGGATCCTTTCTCCATCTCCTCATCCTCAACTTCCACATCCGAAGACTTCTGATTCTCCTCCGAGTCCGTCGGATTGTTGAAACGAAGTCCCATCCGAATCCCTCCAAGGAAGAGGGCCTGAAACTCCCTCTGTTACTTGAGGAAGTCCTCCATCCCAGCTCTCATCCCATCCGCTGCAGCCCTGCTGCCTTCCGCTGCCAAAATGCTCCGCTCCAGGAGAGAATTGGTCTGAGCCAGTTCCGCAACTATGTTGTTGGCAGCAGCAACCCAAGCCTGGTCGTCATACTCCATGACCTCCGAAGGTTCCGGAGATGGGCTCTTCTGACGCCTCTTACCTTTTCCCTTCAGAGATGGAGATCTGGCAGGGCGCTGCCTCTTCTTACCCTTGGCGACCTTGACAGTTCTGGGCCTCCCAGGACAAGTCACCTTGTCCTTGCGACACAGATCGCAAGCCTTAACCTATCCGAACGTCAAATAACTCGGATCCGAAACATTCGGACGACTTACCAAAGGGTTCTTGGCAGCATCCGTCCAGAGACAAGTACGACTCTTGCCAGCACAACGGGTGCAGGATTCATCATTGTCCGCAGACATGTTCTGAGCCTTTCGGACGTTAGAAAAGACTCGGATGACACATCTGAAACTCACCATTTCCGCTGCAATCTGCTTACGCCTTTTTTCCTCCACTGCTGCCACCCGTCTCTCGGATGCCTCAATCCTCTTCAGTTCCGCCAAACGCTTCCGTTCCTCCTCCTCTGCACGCTTCTTTTCCGCCTCTTCCTCCATCCGAGCCGCGGCCTCCAAAGCTGCCAGTTGTTGCTGATGCTCTTGCAGCTTCTCCCTAGCAGTCTTCTGGGATCCGGATGTGTTGTTTGACATGATAAGGGGAGTGTTGTGAAGATTTTAAAAGTGGGAAAGGAAGGAACACCCTGGGACGCGCTACCCTTGGTATATCTGTCAGAATCCGAACTCAGAAACTCCTCCCATCGACTTCTCTAACATCTCGCATTCATTCCATCCATTTTCGGATCAGTGTTCTCGTGCCTCTAGGGATCGGCCCTAAAGGGGGGATACTGTCATATCCATATATCCACGCTTCTCATCCGGACTTCCGGACCCCAGATCCGATCAGATCCGATACTCAGATCCGTTTCCATTTCCGTCTCGATTCTATCTCCACTTCCGATCCATATACGATAAGCTTTCTAATTCATTTCCTGTTCATATAACGTTAACATAGCCTTTCTCTTTTCGGTATTCCTATGCTTCCGCTTCTCGGTTATTCTCGTGTTCCGTCCATTACTGATCCGTACTGCCTTTTCATTTCCGTCTCCATTCTAGTATGATCCGTGACACTTCACCATATTATTCCACATGTCGTGTACATAGCTTCGGACGACTGTTACTTACATTTCCTGTGCTATCCTCGAGTATATAAACCCGTGTAACATACGATACTACCTCAGTTCGAATATCAACTATAGTTCTGCTCACTTCCGATACTCTGGACTCGAGTCTATACTCTTGTCAACTTCCAAGACTTAGGGTCGTATCCTTAAGTCTACGTATTCGGCTCTACCTTTGGGTAGTCTACCTCTGTTAGTTTCTAGTTCAGACTTCGTCCGGATTAGCCTTTATACGCTTATCCAATATCCGGATACCTTCGGATATCTATATACTATACGTCCGGAACCTTCGGACACAATAGTCTAGCCTTTGTGAAATACAGGGCAATACTCGGGAAAGGGGCACAGCATACGAGCTGAGGCCAAAGCCCTTCGGATCTGATAGCCCTTGAGCACGACCTTGACAATTCCACTGCTTTAGAGACTGTACTTACACAACATTCACATTAAAAATCTCTGGCATAATGTGATCTAGGACTTTGAGAGAAAATAGAAGCAATTCTTCTGGCTCCTGAAGCTTCATCATGACCTAAAATTCAACCTGGATGCTCACATCTGACCACTGCGTCATAAATTTCTTGAGGCTATAAATGATAATGTTTTTCAGTAGGTAGAAGCCTGGAATCATCATTAAATATGCATTCCAGGTGGAGGGCAGCAGAGCCTTCAAGATTTGTTCTTCTGTGGCATAATTCAGAATGATGTCTAGGGCTATAATCTGACTTTGCTTATAGGTGACAGTGAGGTTGGCAAGATATAGGAGTATGGAATTAATTGGAAGGATTGCAATGATGATGACATTTGAAATTATTATTATGATGTGAACACTACTGATTCAGATGACCAGGCTTAAAACTCTTTCTTTACACACCTCAGCATCTCTCTAACATTTGCATTTCTAAAACATATAGCCCTTTCAACTTTCATTAAGTGAACCATTTGGATAATGAAAGGGTGGAGATTGTTTTGAGTAAATGCAGGTCCTTTGGCTGAGGAAGGGCACAAGGTTAAATGAGCCCATAGATTAAACGGAGTGATAATGTCATCATAATCGAGAATTTCTCCAACTAGGGCTACCATGAGAGCACTGTGTCGGAAATTCCCAAAATCTATTTGAAAGTATCATAATAGATTGAAATAGACACATTTGAAATATATTATAATGTTAATGCCATACAGTATATCTCCCGCCCCTATAGGTCCACCACCACCCTATGAAGAGCATAATTTCACACACCCCAAACCTGATTTCGCATTTTTCTTACAGGCGGCCAACCCCAACCTAAGTCATCTTGTGCCCGTGTTTGAAGAACTAGGAATGTTCAGCGAGGAGGATCTTATTGATGTTAGATTTTTTCAAGAGAGAATTGATGGGGAGGATGCACAATCTCCAAATCCAGGCACTAAATGACAAGCTAGGGGAGATGAATTAGTTCGCATTAGCAGTCATCCCAAAGTTGTGATCTTTCACTCTCAACATTTTTACTTGTACAATATGCACTTTTATTGAAATTCAGTTCTATGTGATTTTTGTGGGTTGCTAAATTTTCCAGATTTCAATCCCATCCCTTTTGATGTTGGGAATCAAAGATTCTTTTAGTCTGAACCAATAACACGTCACTTTATAATTCCACTCAATATTGACATGTACCGGCTGAGTAAACATAGCTTCCACTAATATTGCAAGCCCCTGTCTGTCTACACAACCAGCCCACCGATGACAGCACTACCACCATTGACACCCATCACTCTGCTCAGCGTGAAGCGAACAATCCATGATCTGAGACATCCAAATAAATTGTAGAGCAAGGACAGTGTCAAGCTCCTTTTTGAGGGGGCATCTGACAACATCTTCAACATAGGTGTTAGTTAGAGTCAAACCACATTTTACAAAGACTATCTGAAAAACATATGTGTGAGATAAACACAGTCCTGGCTCGTAATTGGTGTAAACTTGCATCAGCACAGCTAACTTGCATTCTGAATCCTGAAGTAGGGTGAACATTCGAACTATGTGTCACATGACATGTAAGATTCTTCCTTTTTTATAGAATGAATCGACCTATTATACCAAATGACGTGCGTAAGCTGCTTTAAGTAGGTGCAGAGCCAAAAGTATATTTAAGCTATCATTACTAGATGGGAGGATCCACTTTTCCTATGTATAGATGGACTCACTATATTGTCCATTGGTGCTCTTTGTAATTCTAATGCTTCACTCTCATCTTGCAATTAATCAACCAGCCTCAAGCCATATAGAGTCGACTAAGAAATTAATTCTTCCAATAGCAACTTGGAGGAGTATAGTTGAAATTAAAAGAGGGCTTAATAACAAGGAGTAGGAACATGGCAGACAAGACACCCAGTGCAAAAATATAATCTTCAAAATTAGTATCAGGAAATTCAATAACTCAAAGAAACACAAAGTCATTCTTTGTGCTTTGCATATCCTGACAAGTGCAGCTATAGACAATATGAATAACTTCTGAAAGAACCTGATATATAACACCATCACCCATAGCATTAGATGACTACCTATTGTAAGTCAATATTATTCATCAAATAATTAGACTAAAGATATATATGTAGAATACCTAGTCATCCCTACAAAAATTGTGGTCTTGCACACGATTGGAAAAGAGTACACGGACCACTGTGGCTGATAAAAAGGCCTTAAGGTAGGTCAAACAGATCACCATGATCAATATGTAATAAAGCGATAGGATGCATCAGCTGACCAGTAAGAGCCAGTCTGGCCATAACAGAACAGTTTTTAGGTTCTTCAAGCTCTTTAACTTAATAATTCACTATCTTATTATATTTAATTTGTTTACCAAGTGAAAAATATTACATATCCTGAAGAGACTAACATTAGCACATACCTCTAAGTCTATCCAGCCTCAAACCAAGTCACAGTCATTTTGACTACTTTTGCTCACATCATGATGTCATAGCACCACAAGACATCATGCACTTATAAGACTCAGGATCTCTCATTAAGGTGCACCCAGAATCTCATCCCTCTAGATCAAGTCTGAATCTAGGACAATTCCAAGATGGCTTGCTCTACATATCTCTTCAATATGAACTAGTCTGTCCATGTCGGTGATAGCAGTCTATGAAGCCACTCCTCCTGAAGTCTGGGTCAATCTCAACAAAACCAAAGACATTAGTATAATAAAGCCATCCTTCCCACTCAACCTACTCTCCTCGACATTCTCCAGAGCATCAAAGCTTTCACTCTCTTTCAAACTTTGACCGATTGTGTGGAGGCGGTGGAGACTAGGGTGGATACCATTGAGGAAAGAATGCAGGAAATGGACACCATGATGATGAAGAACACCATCTTCCTTGGTCACATCGCCAACAAGCTTAATGTCTTCACCTAGACAGACAACCTCACTGCCTTCAATCCTCCAGCAGACATCTCTGTGGGCAGCCCTTATGGTCAAATGCTTGCCTCATGGTTTCCGCGGGTGACTAATGCGAGCCATGTAGAAGGCTCAAGTATTTCTTTCATGGGTAGGGTGCTTACTATAGCTTGGGATGAGTTACAGGCTCTGGTTTAAACTGCTTTTAGGACAAGCTTTATTTTGACTGTTTTGCAGTCGGCCCACCTTGTTTTAACAACACAAACTGGGCAATTTCTGCTCCATCCAGAGGTAGAGGGAGCAAATCGTTCTTGGTCTCACGACCGAGTATAAACATAGTGTGCTCACAGACTTCTCTCTGAGTTACCTGACAATTAACCCCTACACAGTCGGATGATGTACCAATCTCATACTTTTAAAACAATGTCCCTAGCTGGCCGATAATGACTGGGCCTACCCAAGGTATTGCCGACAGGATTGATAGGTGGTTCTTGTGCCATGTGCCGTGGATTTATGATGGACAGATTTGTTGTGAATCCACGCTGAGTGCCGCGATGTTACAACTTCAGCTCGCGTTGTCTTGATTGCACAGAGCAAGTCTTCAATATCCTTTTTGGTCGCCCATTAAGGTTCATCATGATCCATAATATTGGCAGCCTGTGGAAAGAGGGTGTAGGATGAAAAGACCACCCTCTTTGCAGAGAAAGTAGCTTAAAACTTACGGTCGGTTGATTGCCAGAATCATCCTCGAGAATTAAGTCTTCTCCATTGAAATTCAGGTCTAGTGTGTCAGTGAGCATTTGATAGGCATGATCCTCCCCTGAGATCATAACATCTTGATCTCTATAATCCCCTGGCACAATTTCAACCTGATCTACGTCCTCCAGACCCAAAGCATCCCTAGCCTGGAAAAGAACTGAGGCATGAACAAGATGGGATATAGAAAATGCACCTTTGACTGAGCAACATGTTTCTCTCCAAACATCATTTCTTCTTCAGAATAATTCTTTCACTGCATCATTTCTTCACAGCTAGCCTGTCAAGCATCAGTGGCCGACCTTGATTCTTCATCACGCTTCTCTCCAAAGATCATTTCTTCCTCAGGATAATTCTCCCACTGCACCATTTCTTCACAGCTAACCTATTAAGCATCAGTGGCCGACCTTGATTCTTCACTATGCTCCTCTCCCAAGATCATGTCTTCTACAGGAAGATCCTTTGTAAGTGTCATAGGATTGGAGATGGCAACTTGAGCCTCAGTGGCACATGTTTCCTGATGAGCTGTGTGCTTTGAAGCATAGAGTCAGTAGCAGAGAATGCTCTACAGATGATCCATGCTCACAACAGATTCTACAGCCCATTGGTCGTCAGGGCTGATGCTATTATCACCTAGTGTCAAGAGTGCCTCAGAGTAGAATAGGCCATCAGCCTGATCATTTTGCTCAGTCTGTGATGCTTCATTACCACGGTGGTTGTTGTTGGTATTAATATTAGTAGTGTCTGCATTATGGTTACTGCCCGAGTCACTGTGGGTGGTATTAGCCACTGGAGTGTCAACTATATCTGCAGGTTCAGTAGCATTTGCTGTCTGGAAGTATTCAGATGGAGCAGCCAGTGCAGTAATCAAGATACCTACTAAAATTATGACAAAATCTAATGTAGCACTATCAGGTGACGGGGTGCGTGTGTTCCAACATATAGATTTCAAAGGTTAAACAAACAGTGAGAAAGCACTTCAGCGCAAATGTGCTAGGAAAAAGTTATTGTAAAGTTGGAGGTGCACTTGTAAAATCGTTAGATGGTGAGGAGAAGAACAAGTTTTTTGGTAAAGAGTATATCAATGGTCGGAGTCGCATCAGCCAATCTGAGTCGTTGACATGACGCCTAACAAAAGATGGTGTCCATTTTCGCTAGCATAAGTTATAATTTCACTGCGCCAACTGGACCAGCATGCTGACCATGTTATGCAGGACGAATTGTTACCCCCAGCCAGAATTTAGATGCCTTTCCGATAAACAAGGGCACATACTAACATAGTGTTATACAGGAACCCGCCAAATCGGACATACTAACGTGCAGACTCACTGTTACTACCCCCAGCCGGAGTTTGAGTGCCTTACCAATGAGGAGACTTTAGACCATCACTCAGCAGAGGTTGCAGAGGTTTCAAGGGCCATATACTAACACAGAGACTTCCAGCCGCAGAGAGTATCATCTCAGGCCCTTGTTCTCATTCACTAACAAGTCGCTCAAAACTACAGTTCGACAATGAGGAGAGTTTAAACCATCACTAAGCAAAGGTTTCAAGGGCCACATACTAACATGGAGACTTCCAGCTGCAGGGAGTATCATATCAGGCCCTCATCCCTATCCACTAATGAGTCACTCCCAACCACAAACTTGTGGCTTCACCTTACTGTCCCGCCCTTAGATCAACTAGCTACTTGACTTTCCCATTGATAACTAAAGCTAATCTTTCAACTCTTGGTCTCTAACTGCAAATAATTCTTCAACACCAGCAAATCATCTACAATCTTTAAGCAGAATATGTGCAGCTTAGACTCACTGTGTCGCATACTAACAACAACTACCTCAATTTTATGGTGTAGTTGATATGGTGAATCTGTTGCATCTATCTTAGACATCCATTGGACTTCACATTCAACCTTTCTCTGCAGCAAGTTAGCCATCTCACTCACCTTGTCAAGGTCTCTATCTGCCTAGGGCAGACAGAAATTTTGATGCCTAGTTGGGACACACAAAAATCCCCTCCACCCAGTTCCTAACTACACAAATAAATGCATAGATGACTTTGTCATCATTCCAATCATGATGCACAATTCTAATTTAGCCTCTTTAGCTACCATAGCAAAAATGGACCACTTATAAAAAGACTGGGATGTCATTTAATGTTCCATTTAAAAAGCTTGAGCATCAAAGCATTAGCTCTAAAATGACAAGGAAAAATCAGTACTAGGTGATCACTATGTAGTATCAAGAGACACGCTGTAAAATATTTTTCCATTGAATAGGAGCATGTTCTTTAAAAGCAGTTCTGATCTTGGGTACAATGTAGGTTTTGATAAAATAAAATAAATTGTCCATAGCTTCAACAGCTTCTTTAGATTGATCTTAGGGTTCCAATATTAAGCAAGGATTTTTTGATGGTTATTTTTGAATGTTAAGGTAAAAGGCCTCACTGGTAGAGTAATTAGTGTTAGGCTTCAAAATATACTTGGAATCAGAGAATATGAAGTGGTCCTATTGGGGCAAAATACTATATTGGTCATCCATTAAAAATGTTGAAGTCAAATGATTAGACAAGAGGAATCTCAGATGGATTGAAGTGATAAGGGAGATGTGCCATTATATAAGGCCTGCCTCCACCATTCATTCTCCCATGATCATTTGCATCTTGACAATAACCATATTAAGTGTACTTTGTGCTTGCTAGATAAGTTTTTTTAAAGCACTATGTATATTGCATTTCATAGATATGCAAAGAAGAATAGTTAGCAAGGTGTATAGACTTATGTAAATTGGCCATTGGAAGCAGCAAGAGTACAGAATTCCACAGCAGTGCAGGTACAGAACACTGCAGCAGCATGGCACAGAACTCTGCAGTGGTGGGCAGCAATAGTTGAGAAGTTAAAAACATTGACAATCTTTCCTCTAGTAAATTTCACCAAACTAGCTGGTTATAAGAAGTGTCCAAGATGTTCACATTCAGTCAAATTCTGACTGTGGACCAGAAACATGTGGTTATATGCCAATATAGCTCTAGAAACCAATGACAAGCATCACATTAACATACTATAGTAAGAGCATTTACTATGCGTAATGTAATAAGCAAGGAGAACCGCAGTAGTCAACAGACATAACATGTACTGCAGAAGTGAGGAAGGGAGGTGAAGGAAGAAGGCATATGGCATAGCCGTCTTACAGTACTATGAGGCAAGTGACTGAAAAAAAAGTTAGTGCTATAATAAAAGAGGCAACTTACCTTAGGCACAGGTGAGAGACTGGCACTGAGACAGCACAAAAGAGATGTTAGAAGGAAAGGAAACAAAAAGAGGAAGGAAGACTTATCAAAAGAAGGACACCACTCCAACAAAACATCTCCTGGTGGATGCTGTAGTAGTTACTACAGAGGCTCACCATCACCTAGCAACTCTCTGGCAGTGCTGAACATAATATTGTGTCACCAAGCTTGGTGGAGTTGATTGCACCACTAGCATCTTGGATTCCCCCTGACATCTCAGATATACTGAGGTTTCAGGGCGTGATTGGATTAGAACCTCATCTGAGGTTCAAAAGTAAGTCTTTCACTTGTCATTGGTTCAGAAACACTAATTATACCAAATGGCACTTTACAGATTATTCATTGGTTGACATTTGGCTAAGTTAGAAAATAACCAATGATTCCTTGGCTAACAATGACATCCGTAAGTAATCACTGTTCCCATGTGCATGACGACACTGATGTTGGCCCAAAGGATATGAGTAGCATTTTTGTGGAGAATTTGATAAAGTCACAAGCATGCTTGTAGGTAAATGTCTTGTCTTATCAAACCTAGATGTACTGATAGCAATCTCCAGCAGACTGATTTACCATCTTCGACTGGTCCATCAGCAAATAAACTGGCTCAATTTTCATTATGATGAGTGCTCGTCTATTCACTAAGACAATATCAGAACCATCTGGATGCATCTCTCTGCTAACTTTCTTGATAAGTGACCCGTCAGGGATATGCTGTGGCCTACAATACTGACATCTCATATTCTTACCAATTCGGAGTGGAGCTATGTATTTGAAGCAGAAAGAATATACGCATCAGTATGTTTTCTACAAATGTGTCGCTGACTGATTAATTAACCATTTTATTTGTAGTTCATCAAAGATTACTTGAACGATAGCGAAGATGAGACGGCTGATTCCTATCGCCAGCCCACATCAACGATTGGACCATCGACCAATATGTCTGGCTCAATGAGCAACCTGTTTGGTATATGGTCGCTGATGCGGTGGAAGACTTTGCTACATTCTGGACATTCCTCTTCAAGGACTTCTTCATCATCTGGCCCGTTCACAAATTCCTGTAGCCTATCTTGGCAGACGATCAACACCTTACAACAGTCCAGCAATGTCTCGTCACTGAAGCAGAGGAATAGTGCAGTTGGGTATGTGTTTTTCACCAAATGTCATTATAAACATGCTAATTAATAATTCTACGGACATATGGTTTGACAATCATTAGACGAAACTCACGGAATTAGCATACTCATCCATTTTACATCTTTGTTTTCCTGATACAGTGTTTTGTCTTGCTCTGACCTTGGCTTCTTGTTTTGATCTATCTTGCTTTGATTTTCGCTTTGATCTGCTACCTCCCTTTCTTCAAAAGTGTTCCACTTATACATCTCTACCCTCAAACTTTAATGACTTCTCTGGTGTTCTCAGCGTGTTGTCCTTTTCCTTCGTCTTATTGTTTCACACTAGTCTTACTGTATTGAATGCTCATTCTCTGTTAGTTAATTTGCACAAGTACTATATTCTTAAGATAGACACACAAGAAATCCAACACTACCCAATCATCCTTATAGTCGCTGAGGATAGGATAGCGGCTTTTTGCCTGGTGAAGTAAGTAAAGCAACTTGAGATAAGAGAAGTGGTGGTTAACAGGAACTTTGCGATGGACTCAGGTTCTTCTAAGTCATCATCAGTGTCTACATTGATATCTACCTTTAAGCCGCCACTAGGTTTATAACATAGTGTTAATATACTTTTGTAATTCTTGAATGATCTGCTGATCAGTTTGGCGGCCTTCCAAAGGCAAAGAATATAAGGTGCAATCAGCACTACTTTAAGTTCAGAATGAAGTTAGTGGGAGTGACTTGAAAGGTATGCACATGTGGGTTTGGTGCTTACTACTAGGCTTGTGTTGTTACCTTTATATTAGTAGTCACTTGCCAGTGTGTTGTACTCACCTAGTTCAGTAGTCCAGGCATGACAATTCATGCTTGGACTTGCCCCAAACATCAGTCAGACCATCAACCAGAACTAGCACTTCGTCAATGTGATGTCAGACAGGAACCAGTGCATGCGCATCTACAACCAACCACTTGCTCATCGGCACCTTTGTGCTAAGTCTACTCAGGTGTATGATCATGGTGATACTGGTAAATATGCTTCCTGTGATGTTGTTTTGTGCTCATGTTCTTATAGCTAGCAAACTGGTTTCTGTCATTATCATGGATGGCATCATTGTAAGCCATATCTGTGTTGCTCCATCCCCAACTGTTGGGTTCATCTCTGTACCCCACAAGACTGTTTTGATCCAGCCCACTCTGCCCACCTAAATCAATGTATCATCAAAGGTTGTGTGAAATCTGTTGTGTGTGGTAGCCTCACGTGTGACATTCCCACGCACCAGGAGTCTGAACCCTGCATACTCTATGGGGCAAGTCTTAATTCTATCTGCATGAACACCTGGAATGTTCACATGCTATCCATGGGTGTTTGGTCAATGTCCAGGCTGGAGCTGATAATGATGACGACAGTGATGGAACTGAAGCCATCGGAGAGGAGGAGTATAACGTGAGATTGGGAAAGAAGAAGAAGAAGAAGCTTTGTACACAATTCACCCGCAACTATACTCATTGCGAGGAGTTGACTATTGCAACTTGTGGGATGATTCATGCTCATGAGATCATGCACAATGCTAAGGAAGTTGGGAGTGTTGCTGAATTTATTTGCCGTGTCTTTCAAGAACCAGAGACACCCCAACTCATGTGTTCTTTGATAACAATTGTTGACTTGCATGCATGTCCAGAATGACCCATTCTTCTGAGACATTGACTGTTCCGTTGACGCTTCCACTTTGAGTACAAGCAAGACACATTCTGCCAAGAGAACTATAATCCTACTGCATTCCTAGAGCTGAAGACGTATGATGGGCAGTGGTACTTCAACTCTTCGGCTTGCAAACAGACCAATTCTTTGAACACATGAGATTGGCTGCTATCCTGTAAGTGTGATCAGCATCTACAGCAGCATATAGCAGAAGAGGAGCAACAAACCTTTATCCAAGAATATACAACTGTGTGATACTGTGCATGATTCTGCACCTCGATCTCATCAGCCCGACACCAGTGTTGTTCTTCCTCATGTTGAAATGTTTGGTTCCTGAGACCTTTAAAGGTGGGAGAGAAGAAATCGGGTTGAATGTCTAATGCTGGGTCTGAAGTGATGCGGGCCATGATGAATAATGGATTCAATGAGGAGTGATTACTTTAGTGAAATAAAGGGGTTGAATGATTTAGGGATTGTCTTAGGTATTGGATAGGTTAAAAAGAAAATGCTCGAAGGGACTTAAGTCTACAAGCTAAGTGAGAGAGCGGAAACAAGAGGCGCACACAGTGCTTTCTGCTCACCCAAAGACTATACTCTAATCCTCCGCTCGTGCCTTACTACATAATAGAGAGGCAATCTTTGCAGCCTCTCAGTGGAGAGGTTAATGACACATATAAGTATATTTCTCAGATACCATTCATTGCTTTGAGTTTTTTTTCAATGCTCTTTGAAGTGACTTTTGCTGCTAATCTTGGACTTAGCTTTGCTATGTACTTCAACAATTAGTGACCGAATTTCAGCATAGTCAGTTAGCAGATAGATGGGTAGGAGTATGTCTGGGTCGTTATTCATGATAGTGAACCGAAAGTAGGACTCACTACTCTATGGCCCAATGATAGAATAGGCAAAATGCTTCCTAGCGGAATCCTTGAGGGCCATGACAGGTCAATCTCCTCTCCCTACTGGGACAGCTCTCACCCATATTGAGTCTGCATCCCTGTCGACTTGGAGGTGCATGAATAGTTCCTGAAAGGAATATGAGTGTTAGCTCTGTTCAACTTGAGTTAGGGCAGCCAGTAGGTCAGTGGCAGCAGTCAAAAATCTTCATGTATGCACTATGTTAGTATTAGTGTTAATTGAATAATATTGAGACACCTTACTATGTAAAACTTGTCAGTTGGTATGTTGTAGGGAATAAGCTTGGGTGCAGTATAGTCAATATCAATGCAAGTAGACTGCTTGTAAGATGAAGTACACAACTGATGATGATTTGTTAATGAGTCATGTGTCTCACAGAGGGAGCCTCATTAGAAGACATTGAATCTAATATGAGTGTGAATTATAAGTTAGCTGCACATAATATTTTCAATATGATAACAACTTGGTATAGTTGACATATGAGAGGCAATGAGATTCCTTTAGCCATGGTAGATAGATGGTGAATCTAAAAAAATTACAGTGTTCCTTTAACTATCGCATTATCAACTTAGGCAGTCTGCTATAGTTCTTCGAAACAATTTCAGTGAGCATAGTGTGTGTAGTTTCATAGTCAGCTCCTTCAGTGTTTCTATCACTTTCCGTTGTTTAGTAACTTCCACTAAGTCCGAGTTATAAATAATAATAATCATAGACAGAGAGTCTCCCTGTCCTATGTTATTGATAATTTGTTGATGGTGGCTTCTAGAAGGTGAAGAGAGTCAGTGGTTAGTGGCCTAGTCTGCTACTGGAATGCATCTTTGATAGAAGGTTATATTGTTCTAAAGTGTGAGTTAATTGCTCAGCTGCAGCTGCTGTTAGAAGTTTGCAAGTTGTATTGGGGAGAGTGATGGGCCTGTATACCTTGTAGACTATATAATCAGGCTTCCTGAGTTTGCAGAGGACCACCATTGTGAAATGACATTATAGATCATAGTAGGTCTTGTGGATAAAGACCATATTGAAGATGTAAATGAGGCATGGGGTTAGCGTGGACGTGCAACACTTGAATATAATATTGCATATTTCATCCGGGCCTAAGGCTTTACAACCACTGAGATTGACAATGGCTCAAAATAGTTGACCTGCAGTGAAGGGAGTGTGTGGGGTAACTGGATTAGAGTATTCGTAGTCTGGTGGTATATAGTCAGTAAGAGGAGGAGGAGGGAAAATGGCTTCTGCAATTAGGATGCTTTTCTCATGGTTAGTAGATACCTCAGTAGAAGTGCCATCTGGATACTTGATAGTTATTGTTGAGATATTATACAGTGGTCTACAGTTCATATGTTATTGCCCAATAAAAACCTTGAGATGTGTGAGCTCTACAGTTGCAAAGAGAGAAAAATACACAAAACAAGAGCAATGACATGAAATAGTGTGTGGTTGTATCAATGCATTGAGAGTCATGCATCAGTTGAGGCACGTTAGGGTGTCATAAGTAAGAATGTACCCCGCAAGCCATGTGCTGAGGGTCCTCATTGCTAATGTTGATCTTTTCCTCACCACTTTTTGTCCACACTATGTACTCCACCGATGCCAAGTGACACCAGGTGTGCCCTGCGATGGTGACGGGCTCGTTGAATACGCATGGGGTTGACCTGAGGTTGACGAATTGATCTAGGAGTAAGGGCTTGGATGTGTCATCCATGTTGCACAGAGCACATCATGCAGGGGAATTCCATTTAGGAGATTCAAAAGGGGTAACCTCACGTATCAGGGCGATGATGGCCAATACCACCTCCGGATGAGCATCAATCTCGTCCTGTACCTTTATGTAGACGTGATCTATCTTCTCTGATAATGTACACTCTGCAACGCTGAGAATGGTGATGAGTTTAGTGGGTCCACCAGTTGCTATGAGTGAGAAAGTCATATCTGGTGTGATGATCAAGCATATGCTAGGCTCGTATCACCATATTTCTCTATATGTCTACGCGTTACCATTCCCTTGGTCCAACATGACTCGTACAGCATAAGCTGCATTCCCGTGCAGTTACCAACCGGGCCTTAACTTACCGAACCGCGATCCTTCTCTTCCCATGTCCTGTCCATTGCTGTCTAACTCCATTGGTGCGTTTTTCCTTAGTATTTCCTATTGCTAATCGCCTATAGTTGATATTACATGTCACCACACGCATTCCAGTAGGCATGTTACATATGAGTATCCCCGCGCACTTACACTCGCTACTACCTTCGCCTGTACATTCCAGTAATCCACGCAAGTGGTATATATGACCTGTTGTAAATACTCGATACTTACTTCCCCTTTACTGTCATCCCTGGACCTCAGCAGCGGTAGTTTCACTTAGTAGTCTTTCATTGCGAATATCAGATCATTTGATTTCCATCCTTTGACCGACGGTACTCGACCACTCTAAGTACCTCACGTCTCTTTGACTTACTAGTTTCCCGGACCACTACCGGATTTACTGCTTTACCACGGTATCTTACTTTTGCATTCATTTTACCTTTCCTCAGGCGACTCGCTCTTCCTAGTATACCTCGGCTTGGACTTATTAAGTCCCCTAGTTCACATTACCGCAGTTGCCGTGGCATTGGTCTTAGATGTTTCTCTTTCTATCTACGGTTCTAGCTAACTTACCAACGGCGTTCTTTTGGTTTCGGCTTATCCTTCTTAGAACTCAACAGACTCACTTCGCATGCATACTACGACAAAGGATTTGCTTCAATAGCAGTTTCCTAGGGTCAATGCTATACTCGCGCCCTATAGGATCTTAGTTTGCCCTTTACCGGCTAACTATTATCTCTTCATTTCACCGGCCTAACTATTTGATCTTTGAGTTTGAGGGGCCAGGTCATATGGATCAACGGGCGAATGAGATATTAGTTGTAAGGAAGAGTAGCAAAGGCATTGTGAAAGCAGTCCTTCATGTAGTTGAAAGGGGCTTCATGGAGGACGCTGAACATTTTGATGATAAGGACGTATGTCTTAAAGTTGTAGGATAGCCTGTACTAGTGAAGCATTACTCAAACAAGATAGATTGATTATGCTCCATCAGACACAATACTCATTTACTATTGTCCATCTTCAAGTTTGTGTTTAAGTACATTGTCCACAAGTTTAATAAACATGACTATTCTGAATGGTCCAGAAATAATCTCAGAAATAATTGTGGACAAGTGTGATGACCACTTCAAATGTCTACAAGACCAGATATAAAACAGGGTATTTTGTTTTGTCCTGAATCTCACATCTTGGCACATATTGTCTACCACCAATGAGAGCTTTCTAGCACTCAATTATACCAACCTCCCCTGGTCTTGCCTAAAGACACTTATAGTAACTGTGATGCCAGCAATTCATCGACCAAGATGACCCACTGCATACGAGATTTCATTCTCTGACGAAGTGCATATAGATATGCCTGTCCAGGGGAAACTGTATTGGTTGTCATGTGGTGGATTAGTAAAGGAGGTTGTATACTTCTCATTTGCATTTTTCAATTACTCATATTACATGGTGTCTCTATCATACCTCAACAAGATGTTCTAGATCTCTATGGGGCTGGTGTTATTAGCATTGAAGGACACAAACCTACCTTTGTGCATATTGGCCCTGTACAGTGTTATGAGATGGACCTTTCTGACCTAGATTCATAAGCCAAATTTATTTTTCCTTGCTCAATATCTAAAAGCTATTATGCAAAGATCTATGTATGTTGTCACCGAGTAAGCTCGTCATGACCTATCTCTGATGTTCATTGCTGTAACAATAGAGAGGTCCCTCACACTTGTACAAGTATGGATTTTCCCTTCTTCAGTTCTAGAAGGACCAAAAACAATGCATACAGGAATCATTATAACAATGGTACTGCTGAATGCTACCTAAAATCTTCTGTGCATCTTACAATGTTTCTGCTGACAGACATGCACATGGGCACAATAGGTGTAATTAGTATGAAGGGACATACAGCAGTGATAGGCAGCTAGATTTTATCATATTCTTTAGAGCCTAGACATGCAGAAGACATCGCAGGCTGCCATCAGAGATCTTGGTCAGTACATCAATGCCTCCATCCACAACACGCAAAACTACCACTTCATTGTTGGACTACCTAATATTGTTGACCCCCCACACTTCACTTCAAAACAACGCTAGCAGCTCGAAGAAGAAAAAGCCAAGTCGGATGACATGTAGCATGTTGATGAGGTGAAGAATGAGCTTACATCTATGCACTCTGATGCAATGTTGCGCCATGATAACAAACACCAACGCTTCCCCATAAAGCTCTAAGCAAAGATGGAACATACTCACAACATCAAGAAGTACAAGTGGCTTTGCACCACCTACGAGCATAAGGCCTTACAGGCTACCATCAGCTATTATCTGCAGGAGTCAAGAGATACTGAGATTTGCTTTTGCAAGATCAACATTCAAGTCTACAAGGTACATTCATTGGTGCTTAATAAGGAGGCCGAGACACTTCAACTCAAGATATAATTCCAGTAAATGATGCAGGCAAGCAAGGGCCCAGCATCAGATGGAGCTAAGTGAGTCCTCATTGTTTCATTCTCATTGTCGTCGTCCATTGCTGCTTCAAGATCATCTCTCTTATTTGTTGTTGTTGTTTCCATTGGACATATGTGTTGCACAATTACTACCTTCCATGATTAAGTACATAGGTATATATATTTGTTGTCCAATTGTTTAGGTAGTGTTACGTGTTGAAAAAGCATTAATCATCCTACCCTGTAGTGTGCATCTGAGTGAGGATTGTTAAAGAGATAATTCATAAACTTTGTCTTGACTGAGAGTGCCATCATATGTCCTGTCACCAACTACTTCATCATTATCTGGACCCTCAATATCTTGATTGACAAAATCTTCCCCCTCTATATGAGCTCACTTTAGAGAACTCTCGTATGTTCTGTCCTGCTTGTGATGCTCGATTTTAAAGTGCATGATCATGTTGTGCAGGATGATGCAATACTTGATCCACTGCATAGCCAACTCAAGGTCTTTCTTGGCCTAAATGCAAATGTTTGTTCAACATGAACATGACTCTAAATCAATTCAAAACAAATGAAAACCACATAAAAAACATACTCTAGAGAAGTGATAATTGAATGTCTTCTGGTTCCTCATCAGTCATCCATTGCGAGGCTTCTTGAAAGGAGCAATACACCATGGTTCCAATGGAAATAGGCACTGTCCGCCCAAACCCAATGACCATCAGGCAGAAGATCAGCATGTTTGTCATAGAGGCAAGTGGAATGAAAAGTAAATGGGTCATGGATACTCCCGGGATGACTAAGAGAGTAATCAACGATCAGGAGGTTGTGGGGCAAGGTGACTGCCTAGAATTAAATTTATATTTGCACATGAAGTTGAAAAAAATGTTACCTGACAGCCAACGGAATAATTGGGCTTTCTATCAAAAAATGTCTCAGGACAATAACCAGGCCTTGTGAACAGATATATTGTTAAACCATTGATGGCTAATGCTTTCCACTCTGGACAAGTACATGACTCGGCAAATTTGCGAGCCAGGTTAGCATCCTCAGAATTACCTGCTGTAAAGCAGATAAACTAATCATGGGCATCAAGCACTACAATCATCGAGAATGCCACGTTCAATGGCTGGCTCTCTGAACATTTTATCAACTCGGTGTTAGTGTTCTCCGCTGAAGGTAAGTTTGATGCCAAATTCACACTTCACTCATTGACTATATGTTGCAGGGGTTATTATTGCTGCCAGGACAAATGTGCCTGGTACCTGGCATGATTCATGCCTCACGCAACAAATTTACACCTCCCTTTGAGACCATACTCCCCCATGTTACTACATCGTGGCTGATACAGCCTTCCCACGTGGGACCAATGACATCCAAGGCCATATCTGTGCGCCCCTCAAACAACGAGTCCAAGGGTCACTTGCTGAAATCGAGGAATGCATGGTGTTCAATCGTGAGTGTCAGAATCCATGCCGGAGGGTCGGATCAGGAAGGAAGGGCTTGGCCTCAGCTCGTGCGCTGTGCCCCTTACCCGAGTACGTGCCCTTAACTTCAGAAGGAAGTCCAAAGGGCATCCAACGAAGTTAGTAAGACTCCGAAGGTGAGGCTACTCTAAGGGAGTGCCTAGGTGACTTCCATGAAACACAGGAGATCCTAATAGATATGTCCAGACTACGAGAACTTGTCTGGGACATGTCCAAAGCGTGGGAACTAATCCGAAGGCATCCGGAGCACGGGAACTGATCCGGAAGCACATCCGGAGCATGGGAACTCGTCCGGACCTATGTCCGAAGTGTGGGAAACACTATGGGAACATATCCGAGAGTGGAGGAAGGGTTATGGACTACATTGGGACGAAACCCAAGTAGAGACTGACAGAGGGAGTGTAACGAATAAGGATGGATAAGGACAAGGCATTAAGCCAATGTCCGGACAGAGGATATGTTGGAGGATGGAGGATGACTATCTGGATGCAGTCCAAGATAGTCTAGGATGGACAGAGGAAGTATCAGAGGACATAGGATAAGCGGAGGATACAAGGTGACTATCGGACGTAGTCCAGAATAGTCTAGGATAAGCATAGGACAAGGGATAACTATCGGACAAGGTCCGAAAGTAGCGGAGGTTAAGGAAAGACAAGGATTAACTATCAGACAAGGTCCAAGACAGTTAAGGATAAGGAAAGACTAGGAATAGCTTATCGGACATAGTCCGAAATAGCTTAGGATAAGGATAGACAAGGATTGACTATCGGACAAGGTCCGAAAGTATCGGAGCATAAGGAAAGACTACCGAAAGGTAGAGTCGGAGCATAAGGGAATCAATCCCTTAAGACTACATGATAGGGAATGACTTTAGATGGAAAGTAAAATTAATATTCGAACTGAGGTACTACAAGTATGTACGGAGGTTTATATACTGAAGATAGCACAGGAAGTATAAGTAAACAGTTGTCCGAAGCTATGTACGAGACATGTGGAATATTATAGTGAAGTGTCATGGATCATAATAGAATGGAGACGGATATGAAAAGGCAGAGTGGATCAGTAATGGAACGGAATACGAGAATAACCGAATACCGGAAACATAGGAATAATACTTAAAAGGAAATGGATCAAGAACATAGTCGGGTATTGAGGATTACCGAGAAGACAGAAGTAAGGAATACCGAATAACGGAATAGGCTGTGTTATCCTTATGTGAACAGGACAAGCTTATCGTATCATATCAGAAATGGATCTAGACATCAGACGGAATCCGATACAGGTCCGGAAGTCTGGATCCGAAGCGCGGGAAAATAGTCCGGATATACTCGGACAGGTTCCGGAGGTCCGAAGATCCGAAGGTTCGGAGGTCAGGGGTACAGGCTGGCTGCAGTATCCGGAAGGCTGGATATCAAGTCGGATGATGGACGGAGGTAGTAGGGCTGATCCTACTGAAGTATAGCATGCGCAAAGGAAAGGATGGTGACAATAGGGATGGGAAATGGGGTCCGGAGTATGGGATATGACACGTGAGCTCCACTCCTACTGGCAGACCGCTGAATGGGTTTTGGGAAATTGCATGTACCACTCGAGATCACCAACAAAGGATCTCATTGAGATCTGTGTGCATTTGCACAATCTGCACGCAATACGAGTCGGCATCAACCAAATCTGCATGGTGTACCTTAAGTATTGGCAGAAGACAGCTGATGTTGCCACTATCTGGCACAACTTCAAGAACATGTTATTGTCCGATGAAACGAAGAGATAATAGTCAGCCGGTAAAGGACAAACTAAGATCCTATAGGGCGCGAGTATAGCGTCGACCCTAGGGAACTGCTATTGAAGCAAATCCTTCGTCATAGTGTGCGAAGGGAGTCTGTTGAGTCCTAAGAAGGATAAGCCGAAACCAAAGAACACCGTCGGTAAGTTAGCTAGAACCGTAGATAGAGGAAGAAACGTCCAAGTCCAATGCCACGGCAACTGCGGTAAAACTGCGGTAACTTGTACTAGGGGACTTAGTAAGTCCAAACCGAGGTATACTAGGAAGGGCGAGTCGCCTGAGCAAAGGTCAAAGGAACACAAAGGTAAGATACCGCGGTAAAGCGGTAAATCCGGTAGCGGTCCGGGAAACTAGTAAGTCTAAAGAGACGCGAGGTGCTTAGAGTGGTCAAGTACCGTTGGTCAAGGAATGGAAATCAAATGGACTGATATTCGCAAGCAAAGACTACTAAGTGAAACTACCGCTGCTGAGGTCCGGGGATGACAGGTAAAGGGGAAGTAAGTATTCAGTATTTACTACGAGTCATATATACCACTTGCGTGGATTACCGGAATATACAGGCGAAGGTAGTAGCGATAGTAAGTGCGCGGGGATACTCATATGTAAATTGCCTACTGGTATGCATGCGGTGACATGTAATATCAACTATAGGCGATTTTAGAAATAAGGAAACTCAAGGGAAAACGCACCAATGGAGTTAGACGGCAATGGACAGGACATGGGAGGACGAGGCACGCGGTTCGGTAAGTTAGGGCTCAGTTGGTAACTGCGCGGGAATGCAGCTTATGCTGAGTGAGGCATGTTGGACCAAGGGAGTGGTAATGCGTAGACATATAGGGAAATGATGTGATACGAGCCTAGCATATGCTTGATCGTCACACCGAGCAAAGGAAGAAAGATCGGGTTAGTCGTTTCCACGTCACACTAGAGTATTAGAAGACAATCAGAGTAAGGAAGAGATATAAGGTATGAACAGTCATTTATTAATTCTCAATGAAGCGCGAGCCCGAAGACAATCAGAGTAAGGCAGAGGTATGAGGCTCTTGGTAAGGGTAAGTGGTAAATGGCTCAAGACTCTACACTTCCATGCTCTGTGGCTCACAGGCATCCTCCCCACTGTTGGGGGCTGTAGGCTCTTGGATGGCTTGCCCGCGAGAACGACTTGGACAAACCACAGCATTGCATGGATGTCCACCATGTGAACATGGAGACAAAGAAGTACCGAAATCAACAGGGGTAACATCTCTAAAGTGAGGAGAAGTCGAATGATGATCAAGATGTGTTGCTGAGGGTGTCTGTATTGCTGTGCCAGATGACACTTTGGCCGCCGTCGGGGTAATAGGTATAATCTGGCTGTTTGAGCTTGCGACGATGACAGGCATGGCGAGGAGCTGATTTGGGAGCAGGCACGTGCATCTGCATCATTTCTGCGCGAAGTTGACTAAGGTCATGTTCACATTCAACACTGTAGAGTTTGCTGCATAAGTCATACAGTTGAGTGCGTAACTGCTCTGTAACTGCATTCACATCTCGAAGCTGCTGCGCTTTAGACTCGTGACCAGCCCGTCTATGAGGCAAGCCGTCAATAGATGGACTGGTAAATCTGGGTTTGAATTTGGATGTCAAGCGGAATTTTAGAGTAACGTGATCTTTGGCCAATGAGAAACGATTGTTTTTTGACGTGTAAAATAGAATACAAAATACACAATATAATTCTCTATATTGACGCGATGCAATGTGACCTACACTTGCGAATTCAATGGACCAATCCACAATCATCCAAGCCATTCGTGATGGTTCCGTCGATGCATTGGATCGCTTTGCGTGTGAATTAATCAAAGAACAACTCCCTATCAACTATATTCAATGCTCAACAATAATGACAGAACAGACGTGTTGCGAGCGTGCTTGATCATCTATGTTCTGGCGGTAATAGTTATAATTCCACGTCAATTTCAACTCGAAGATGTGCTTGCAACTCTGGATGGTCAAGAGAGCATTGTAACCGCAGGCACAGGCAGTGGGAAGACACTGTGCATCAGAATTGCTATCCTACTTCATCCAGGTACTGTGACCATGACGATTTCGCCACTCAAACGGCTCCAGGCTACACAGGTAACTCGGCTTAAGTGCAATGACTTTGTGCGCATGTAAACATACTATTACAGGCTCTTGAGTCTATGAAATATGGCATAAATACGCTGTCCATCAACGAGGACACCCCGAATGATCCATCTCTTTGGGAGGTAATTGTCACTACTTGTCTGTGCATGTTTGCATGGTGTTTTGAGACTTACAAGTACAAAAACAATAGGACATTCACACTGGAAAGTTCTCGCATCTAATTGTTTCACCAGAACAGTTATCTATGTTTAACGGGCATCTCCCACGTCTTGCCCGACTCATTCGACATGATCGGGCCTTCACTCAACGAATCAAGCGTGTGCACGTCGACGAAGCCCACAATATCTATACGGCAGGGCTGCCACATCACGGAGAAGAAGCATTTCGACCTGCATACAGTAAGCCCGGTGAACTGCGTGTACTACTCTGCAAAGACACGACTTTTCAAGCACTCTCAGCAACATTCCCTCCTCATATTCTCTCAACTATATGACACGAAATCATAATGCCACCAGATCATGTATCATTCACACTTTCGACGAATCGTGTGAACATCACCTATGCAACAACTCTGCTAATTGGTGGACCTCGTAACTTTCAAAATTTCAACTGTCATGACAACAAGCAAGAAGCTGCTGCAGCTGCCGCTCACAATGACTCACGACTACTGAAAGCATTGCAAAACCAAGGAATTGTGAAGCATTACCATAGCGACATGTCAGCTGAATACCTCCGGCAAATTTACAACGATTTCGCATCAGTCTCGGGCACTTGTCGCATTATTCACGCTACTGCTGGAGCCTCAACTGTAAGAACATTCGTGTTTCAGTTTCTTTAACCAACTGACTCAGCTATGTTGTGATATGAAGGGTCTCGATGTACAGGGTGTCATGTTTGTGATACAATATGGCATCCCAAAGAACATATCAGAAGCACTTCAACGAGGTGGTGTGCAGTGCAAGATGGAAAGTTGTGGGGGCTTTACCTGATGATGATTGAGACATGGGCACTGGAGGTTAATCTAATAGATGAGCACAATGACACCAATGATCCCGACAAACCATATACAATAACAGCACTGAAGAAAAACCCTTCGAAACGGGACTGTACAGGATGTGCTGCACTGCAATATGTACAGTCGAAAACCTGTCTTCAAGAGTTCTTTGCAAAATATCTCAATGATCAGACACCAACAGGTACTAGTAACATTTTTTCTCATGGATAGCCACTCACCACTGATAACTGTGCTTCGATGGATAAGCACTCCACTATGATACCATACAATGCTGTGATTGGCATCTTGATTCTGCCTTCAATCTCTCTTCATACTTCCTTTGAACCATGAACTCATCTGACAGTGCCAGTAATCCATCCTCGACTGTTCCTGCAAAACAGAAGCGCAACTGACTACGTGACAAAGAGGGCCGCAAGCTTCTTGACAAGTTACTCGCGTGGAGGTTGGAGGCTCATTCGAATCATCCACTTCAATCGGTTTGGCCCATCACATGAATATATGATGACAGTAGCCTCAAACTCATCAGCAAGACACATCAAGACAATGTGAAGACAGTAGATGGCATTGTCATGTTGTTGGAGGAGACTGCAGATTGGGGGAAGGATTGCGGAGTACAGATGCTAAAGGTGATCACTCAGTTTGACGAACAGAATCATATTGTAGTGGCTTCGCATTCACGGCTGGCCAAGAAAACTTGCACTTCAACCCATAGTGTATCCTGTACCGTCTAGCTCAGACCGGTGACCAGCCCGTCTTTGATGTCACAAGTCCCTCAATCTGCCACGACCGCTCCTCCGACAACTACTACATCATATCAATACCAAGCTTAATCAGTACAATGGATTTACGAGGGTATCTGTTGATCTAATCGTCTATGAATGCTGAGAGGACATCAGAGGTGCACACTAAAGAATAAAAAAATAACTTACCAGTTGCTTTGGTAGCGAGAAAGTCAGAACATGCGGCGTCAAGATTCTTCTTGAACTTCTTTGTCGCTCCATTGAATTTGAGTCCATGTTTCCAATGCGTGTTGTTCACCGGGCCGTTGTTGTCGGATGAATCGTGGCGACGAGAAACACCTTGTCGGATGTTTTCAAGGCGTGTCTGGAACCAGCTTTCGCATCGCTCTGACCAGAACCCCACATCCAACCCTGACCCAGCCCAAGCCAGAGGCCTAGGCCACCAAGACAACTTCTCTATGCATCCGTTATCTAATAATTTAGATATGAGCAAACAGTAGGTCAATGTGAATATAGGAAACTTACTTGTGTATACATAATACGTCCCACAAATGAAATCAACCTCCTCCTCCGATAAGTCGTCGTCAAAGTGAGTGATGTCGTTGATGGTGAGCATTTGTCCGAATGGGACAGCATTGCGTGAAAGGCCAATCAGGGCCGAGGGGAGGGAATTGAAGCTGAGACTGTGCAATGCTAGCCGCCATAAGATTCCGCCGCGAAGAAGAGCAGCTCTTGCACGATCTTCATTCATGAATTCGTGGCGATACTGCTCATATGCTATGTAATCAGCATAAACGGCCTTGAAGGGGGGCCTGAAGTATCCGAGCGAGAATGTACAAAGTTCGCTGAGCGGGCGCCTAGCCTCGGGAGAAACTGTCATAGGCTGCAACGTCTTGAACGCAATGCCTTTTTGAAGAAGCTTTTGAGCAATGGCCAAGATGTTGGACCCCCAGTCACGACGGAGGCACATCACAGCTGTAGCGGCATCAGGCACCATGAGTTTCCATGGGAGGAGACTCCTTGATTGACTGGGCTGGATTACATAGTGTCGATCGTGACCGGGGATATCGACATAGCAAACTCGAATGAACGCATTCGACGTCGACAAAGGAGTCCCGGGCGCCAGGTCCCAGTGATCGGACGGGATCTCAGACAGCTGAGATGCTGGGAGGGTGACAAGGTAACCCACGAAGCATGTAATCACATGCTGCTGTACGTCTGAGATCGAGCTGACATCCTTGCCCGAATCCCCGACAATGTTGCAGATGTGGGTGAACTTCTGCTTCTCGACCCAACTTTCAAATGGAGTGCTACCACTGGGTCTGGTGGACCCACCATTGGATCTGATGGCTCCACCATGGGTGCTGGCACTGCCATTCTGCGCATCTCTGGTGGTTCCGCTGTTGGGTCTGGCAGTTCCACCAATGGCTCTGGTACTTGATGCTGTCAGATGGAAGCCGAGGTGAAATCGTAGGTGAGTGACGAAGCGTTCGATGCCCTCGGTGTAATCGGACGAGGCTGCGACCTCATGACGTCCGAAGTAGGTACGAATATCCTGCAAGAAGCTGGATAATGATGGAGGCGCGGGGGGAGGAGGCGGGACGGGATCAGGGACGGGGGCCGAGAAATCGAACTGGTCTTCTTCCCAGTCGCCGTCGGGGGTGCTGGTGGGATCCAGCTGATCACACAAGTCCCACTCATTTCGCAATGAGTCGTACAGCCTGGTAGAGTTACTGTAATTCCCCCAAGTGTCCGGCACCTCAGCCTTTGTGAGGCGGATGCGTAGCAAAAAGCCCTCAAAGTCGTCTTGAGGTTGCCATTCGAATACTGTCGCCATGCTGGACTTTCCAGGAATGCTGTGACTCTTCGCTGCCCGTTCCCGACTTTCATGCGATTACCGTTGAACAGGAGATTCTTTTTCCTCCTTCTTCAGGTTTTCCTCGCCACGCCGCGCAAAGAAAGTCTTCCAATCTTCTCCCGACTTCTGACCACTGAGTCGTTGAGGAGCGGGAAAGGCAGGATCCACTTGAGGGGCCTCAAGTGCGGTTCCAGGGGCAGGCTGAGTTGCGAATGCATTGACATCCCACCCAAGGGCGCTCCCACTCTGAGTTGTGTCAGCCTGCTTACCCCATGTGTCATTATCCTGACCCCAGTTGTTATCCTGACCCCAGCCGTTATCCTGACCCCAGGTGGTTTCACATATACGCTGCCCCTCAATTGCGCGTGCCACAGCTAGGCGCTGCTCCTCAATTGCACGTGCGATAGCTTCCTTGGACGGGTGATAATGACGCAGGTTGAGGTCGAAGGCAGAGTCCTGCTTGCAAAAAACCCAAACTGGGATTGAGAAGCGTTCGTACATGGGGAGCTGTAACTCCCAAGGGCAGCGATTAGATGGTATGATCACGCCAGTGCACGGAACATTGGCAGACAGATCTCCGACAAACAAACGTGACAGTTCGTGAACCCATTCGGCTGGTATGGGGCATGTGGGGTGGTCGATCAAAAGAGCCATCCATGGACGGTTTGATCCGCGGTATAGACGGCTCGTGATGTGCCATGAGCGACTAGACCTGCGTCAGTTACAATAAGATTGAAGATAGAGTTCACGTACGTAGAAATGCATTGTGCGATCTGAGCGCGACTTTCTTAGCGAGCTTTGCGTCTGAGTGCGACCTTAGGTATCCATATTGAGAGAGGGAATGTGTGGAAGAACAGTGCCCCATGGAATCAGGAGTCCAGCTCCTAGTATATCCGCAGCTTCTGCTCGAGTTCGGACCATTTTTCTCTTATGTCCCGATGAAGCATGTGCTTCCCCTTGCTGTCGACCTCTGTGTATAGGGAGAATATTGAGTGGTTCAGACACTCAAATATGGCGCCGTCGAAGCGAGGATTTAGGGGGACGAGAGGAAACCATGGACGAGTTGCATTGCCCACAAAGTGGTGAGGGGTGAAGTGCTGTCGTCTGGAGATGTGTCGTGATTGTCCTGAGGGTCCCAGACTGGCTCGTAAGGAATTTTGTCGGGAAGGAAAGATGCGGTGAGGGAGGTGAAGACCTTCTCCTCTCGCACAAAGATGTTGAGTTGGCCGGTCATGGCGATGGCGATGGACGATGACGAGTAAGCACTATCACAGAGGTACAAACCAATGTGTTAGAGTTGGGAGAGGAGGATGGTGTGTACGAGGAGGAGCGAGCACTATCACAGAGGTACAAACCAATGTGTTAGGTAGAGAAGAGGATTGAAGAGGAGGATAGTAGTAGAGGAGGATGGTAGTAGTAGATATATCACAACGGTACAACCGATGTGAGAGATGATGGTGTGAGAGATGATAGAGAGGAAAGAAGACTGACTGACTGACCAAGCTTAAGTACCAGGCGGGACAATAAAATTGCGGACCATTCCACCAGCGCTGTGGCCTCCAATATCAAACTCTGGATAACAAGAGTGGAACTTGGGGGTTGCGGTTCAGGAAAGCAAATGACTTCCACAACAGTACAAACTGTTGTGTTAGTTTGCAAGTGTAAGATAATACTACAACTGTACAAACAGTTGTAGTAGCAGGTAAAGGAGTATCGGGACTTAGGAAGAAATTTGAGATGCCAGGACAAATAGTTCCAAATAAAATTATGTCATCATTAATAGTACCAAATACTACAATGATGACATAATTGTGTTTGTATCTATTTGTCGCACATCTCAAATATCATCTCAAGTCCTAATATCTCCTTCACCTACTACTACAACTGTACAAACAGTTGTAGTAGTATCATCGCCTCACCTCCTTTACCCCTCGGGAGATGGATATTAGTGAAAACACCAAGGAACCCTTGACCGAGAATTCTTCGGCAGGTGTTCCCATTATGTATTGATATTACCCGAGCCATCCCAACCACTCCCGGACCAGTGGTCAGACTTGGTAGATACTTGTGTTCTGTCCTCCATTCTGGGGGCGGGAGATGGACATTAGTGAAAATACCAAGGAACCTGTGACCGAGCATGCTTCGGCGGGTATTCCCATCATGTATAGACATCACCTGAGCCATCCCAACCACTTCCGGGCCATTGGTCAGTGTCAGTGGATACTTTTGTATTTCCTCCATACTGGAGAGGGGAGATGAATATTAGTAAAAATACCAAGGAACCTGTGACTGAGCATTCTTCGGCAGGTATTCCCATCATGTATTGACATCACCCGAATTATTTGAACCACCTCTGAGCCATTGATCAGTGTCAGTAGATACTTTTGTTCTTTCCTCCATACTGGAGGTGGGAGATGAATATTAGTGAAAATACCAAGGAACCTGTGACCAGGAATTCTTCGGCAGGTATTCCCATCATGTATTGACATCCCCGAATTATTTGAATTACTTCTGGTCCAGTAGTCAGACTTGGTACATAATTGTGCATATCCCCCATACTGGGGGCGGGAGATGATTATTATTGAAAATACCAAGGAACCTGTGACCGAGTATTCTTCGGCAGGTATTCCCATCATGTATAGACATCACTTGAATAATTTCAACCACTTCCGGGCCATTGGTCAGACTTGGTAGATAATTTTGCATTTCCTCTATACTGGGGGCGGGAGATGAATATTAGTGAAAATACCAAGGAACCTTTAACCAGGAATTCTTCGGCAGGTGTTCCCATCATGTTTTTACATCACCCGAGCCATCTGAACCACCTCTGGGCCCATCAATATGTCCCAACCTTTGGAAACCAAGCATATACCCTGGGTTTCTAATACCCAGGTATATAGTCCGGGTCTACCCACCCCANATATGGACCCATAATCTTTGTGCCGTCTGTGCTGGCCCGGGTCTACTCACCCCATATATGGACCCATAATCTTTGTGCCGTCTGTGCTGGCCCGGGTCTACTTACCCCATATATGGACCCATAATTTTTGGGCCGTCTGTGCTGGTCCGGGTCTACTCACCCCATATATGGACCCATAATCTTTGGGCCGTCTGTGCTGGTCCGGGTCTACTCACCCC
>JRHT02000039.1:119630-194434 GCA_011800875.2 Suillus brevipes Sb2 | reverse complement strand
GTCAATGACTCGTGAGTAAAAGAACAATCAATACTAGACATGAAGTCGTCGTGAGATGATCGTGTATCGACATATTATGTTACGAAGTAAAAAGCTAAACAGGCAGAAGTTGTGGTTTTACACAAGTCTACGTGTGTCGTAGTTGTGAAGTAAAGTACAAACGACGCGATGTGATATCTATCGCGACGTCATCCAGTTATTTGGTAAATCGTTAAATTTATAAGCTGAGTGGAAGTTTGTAGTACCTATCAGAGATCTGAGAGGAGTAGGTTCGTGGGCTTCTCACGGTAGTTCGGGAAGGTTTTGAAGTACGCGTGGGAAGCGGACAACGTGGAGGGAACACACATCATGTTTAATCAAAGCTTTCTCACTCAAATCAATGTCGAACAACTACAACGTGACTACTATAATATAAAAGAGTGTGACGACCAACAGTCATTACCGCTGCTCTTCTGGAATTGTACAGTAGAAAAGGTACGAAACCGTGTGATGAGCTACTTACATCGATTTGTAGAGTTTAGTCAACACAGCAGGAAGTGTAGCGAACTCCTGTCGCTGTGTTGCCACGTCCACGTGAGCTACTTGATTTGGTATTAGTCACCGAGGTGGAGCGGACGGTACCTTGCGATTTAGCCTGTGTTGACAAGCTCAGAAGAAAGCGGTACGTGCTGTCCAGTAGTTACTAGTTCCTGTAGTAGGTTAGTCTGACGGTCGTAGGGCTAAAGCGTCACAGTTTCATAAGTACACCAGACAGGTACTATTCCAACGCAATTTGGACGTCGTTTCCAGCTTAGTTAGACGTGTTACTGTCGACCATTCCAATGGATGAGTTACGACGTCTGTTACAAACCTGAGGGACTGGTTAGCAGGATCATGTCCACGACAAACTAACGAGACAAGACTTGACATTGCCCGACGTCCTCATCCATGTAATTTGTGACAAACATAGTAATTATCATGTAGTTAGGGTCCTGTTATTTAGCTTCATTTCCACCAGTGACGACACATATTATTTGGTACGAGAAGTGGGCGAAGTTGTTGATTCTACTTGACGACGAGTATCTGTGGGGTATACATCTGCATATGGTTTACTTTAAAACTACACTAGTGATCGTACTGGTAGGTATTCTTCACAAAACGTGTACGTAACTCTATTCTTTGCGGCAATGCTGAGTCACACTCACCCGTTACTCGAACCACCACTTACCGTTTCTCTGCGTCTTCTCTTCCGTACACGTGCACGTGTAGGTCTACTTGCTTGGAGTTACTTCTCCAGTATCTTCCTACGGGCCCAGTAGGTCTTATACCACCCGCAGCGTGTAGATGTATTCTATTTCTATTCGTGTGCCTTCACTTCACCGCTCGCTTCAGAGCTCGAGTGTTATAGGACATGGTACACAGGTTGTGATGGAGGGCAAATCGTACTGGGAACCAGCACACGTGGTAGGTCCGTCACCCAGTAAGAAAGAGAAGGACGACAAGTGAGAGCAGACTGACTAGGCGTTCTAAGAGGGGAATACAGTGAGAGTCATGCTGGCCGTTACCTATTCGTGTTCCGTCGTGACTAAAGGGTTCTGTATACAGACTGATACAGAACCTGTGGTAGTAAAAGAAAGACAATGCCAAGTAGGTCAAATAATATAAGAGCATTGCTCGACAGCGCATTCAATCTGTATGTAAATGCCAAAGTCTACAGTAATTAATTCAGTTCAACCGAGATTGAGTTGTTGGAGGGTACTTATATGCATATACAAAGGCGACTGCCAGCATGGGCACCCGGATCAAAGCAATGACAAAAATGACGATCTAGAAAGAAAAATGAGCATGCTAGGCTATCCACAGGGCTTACCACGATCAGCAAATGAGCGCTAAAAGTGAATACATAGAACAGATCACAAAGTTACCATTTACCCACAACTATGAAAGTTAGTTCAGGTTTCGCGCTCTTGAGGTTTCTGTCCCACCATATGTCATTGATTGCACCTAGTAGACATGGTGAAAATAAGAAATAGTGGTCGCTGGACTAACTCACCCATGATGTCTCCGATTGCCTCTTTCCTGGTGATCTCGTATTCCCCTTCAGAAAGGCCATCTCGGAAGAAGACAATGCGCATGGGTGCACACTTGTTCCGGTCACCAAATTCAAAGAAGGAGAAGAGATAGGAAGAATCATACACATATGTGGAGAATCCAGTCCTGCTTGAGGGCTGGAAGGAGTAGTGCACTCGATGTCTGCATCAGGCAGAACATCGATCGCTATTGTGTGTAACAATACACATAGTTAGTGACCGAGGCATTTAACTTACCTGTAATAGGGTATCGTGCATAATGCAAATGGTGGGTGGTAGTGAATCAAAAGGGAAAGATTATGTCAGATGTTGGGCAGTAATTACTATAGGGATCAGCGATGTAGATTACATAAGCAAACCAAACAATAGTGCATCCCTACAAACATACAGCAATGTGTAGATTACGTAATCTATTGCTCTTTACCTTCAACATGCATCATGCACTAGTTAAGGTAAGCACACTGTCTAAGTAATATTAAGCTAATGATATGAAGTTAGGAAATACGTAGAGGCTATTATGTGGTCAGATGAGCTCAGTCTTTCCACTCACAGACTTGTCTTACCGACTGTTTGAAGGTAGCCACTAGGACGCCTTATCCTTCCAACGGGTCTCTTATATCTCTCTTCATCGATGAGGTAAGTGTCATGTTGCAGTGAAGTGAATTGTCCATGTATGTAATGATCTTATGAGTTGTTGTGAATGATGTGACACTTTCAGTCTGAGCTTGGCTCAGATATACACTCCATGCGGTTGTGACTGTTCTGGTTGTTTCGCAGTGATCAGAGTGGTTTCATGTGTTTAGAGTCCCTTGTTCTGTTGGGACTCCGTCTACTCGTATAGTGGAATATGGCTTGCTTAGCAGGCAACTTTTGTTAGTGGGGGGTTTGCCCCCTTTCTAACTGTTCCCGTCGCCTCGCTAGGTAAGCTAGGTGTCGTTCATCGTCATTTACACCCAGCATTCAAACACCTCTCTAAAATCTTGTGAGGCCCATTAGAGCCGTAAAATTGTTTATAATCAGGACAGTGCCTGGTTGGAGGGGAAGATGGCCATCCTGGAGTGGGTAGACGAGGAGCAACACAAAGCAACTGGACATTCGGATATGTTACGAGAGATGTAAGGGTCCTATGCCATGCTTGTTCTATACTGACAAAATTTGCGTAGTCATGCCCTAATGCAGATCTTGAAGCAGATAATACAATGCACACCACATTGCGTGCCAGTCGACATGCCTACAGAAGGATAGATATAGATACATGTGCTCCTTTGACAGAACTTGCCAGATGACATGTAAACTTTCAAACACAATATTCGTCATATACTGACTATCAACCAGAATCTACGCTGTCTTTCAGCAATGTATTTTATAACAATGTCCCGCTAGTTAGTTCACAGCCTCAATATTATATCAATTTTATTAGCATTAGTTGTCCAATTAAACTGTTCACAATATTTGTTTGTGTGTCCAAAAGCTCATCCCTCTAAAGAGACAAGGCCCCTGCATTATGTAATCTTTTTCTCCTCGTCCTTGACATCCATGTACCATCACACGGCGCACTCACTGTCATTGTTATTGGTCCCAAACCCTCACTGGCCTCTCAGACTTTACCTTTGCGCCATAGGATGCTTCCCCTGCTGGTTGTGACGATGTGTTGACTAAAGGTTAGATCTTGGCCGATGCAAGCCCTGGATCCACGATGGACCAGGGGTTGCCGATGCTCATCCACCTCCAGGGTTCATCTGAACAACACCTGGTCCCAAGCTCGAGGGTCACCTGCAGCGAAACAAACTTATGCTGCTCTTAGTTTTGGGTTACTTGCATGATTTCGGATGCAATAGCCAAAATGGTCCCCACGAAAATGTCGAGGGGACCAACTGCAATTGACAACTGACAGTCTGCAGGCAGCCAAGATCACAACAAGCCTATATGGATGACGAAGGCAATTCTGATGTCAATTTACGGCCTACCTTGGTCCATTACCTTCATCAGTGACATCCAACACATCGTTTCAATGGACAGTCAACTCGAATCTCAACCTCCCTCCTTCCATTATATCTGGGGCTACATTCCAAGTTATGCAAGGCACCTGCATTCCATTATAGCAACTAAATGTCGCTCTTCGTACATCGATATCGAGTTCGAACCTTCAGACCTACCGAACGTGGACCCTGTAGGAGATTTACTGGAGAACCTCAGGGCTCTGTTGGAGATTGAACTCGCTGATCACAGTTCTTGCATCACACTCTGTATGGAGGACAAGGAGGGTCACCTTCTGATGGCTTGTTCTATAGGTCCAGCACAACTCATGTGTCCCAGGTGTTTTTATTCATGCCCCATTTTGCACACTCATGCTCTTAATCTTCAGGGTGCTATTTTCGTCACGTGAGCCGATCCTCATTATAGTCTTTCATTACATGCATCTAAATGGATGATGTTCTATTGCTGAACAGATCAATGATTCTGAGGAAACCTCCCCGTTGAACTCAGTCACCAGAGAGAACCAGGCATGCTGATATCGCTAACTTGGCAGCTATACTGCTGACACGTCATAGATTGGGGTGCCTTCTCGAACAACTTCTTCCACTCCTTCTACCCCAGAGACAGGGCCATCTTTGGCGATTCCCCCAGCCTTGCAAAATTTGCTTATACACACGGAACCAATCACTTCCTGCGTTTGGCACTGAATTCTGTGACGGTCATATGCCACTTGCAGTAGGTGTCCCAATTGCATGTGATCGTCCAATTTTGACCAAACACATTCCCCACATTGTCCTTCCCTGCCAGTGCTCATCCTAAATACGCAGTGGGTGATCCGCCGTGCAAGTATAGTTAAAATGTGTATTGGTTATAGTAGATGTTAGCTCACCCAAATGCGACAATCAAACCTCCATTCTCGTTCACGGCATACTGCTTGCAGCCTGGACAAAGTCTATTCTCAAGGGATGGGATTGAATTCAGGGCAACCTGCTGAGACATGGAAGTTGGGTTTCATGGGTGAACAATCGTGGAACATAAAAGAGGATTCAGCAGGTCTAAGAGAGCGAAAGGACAGAATGGTGTGAGCGGTGGGGGTATGGTAATTGAGCCAGCTCATGTAGTAGAACGTGTGTTGTTGAAGGAAGGACTGTTGGGCTACTTATCAAGTGCCCAATGGATGGTAGCCGTGTGCTACGGGTAAGATGGTGGACGAGGTATAAGGGCTGGACCGTTAAAGTGTCTTCCAGTTGTCAGCACAAAAACGGAGTTCAATGAAATGTTTGCGCAGCGTATGGATTAGCCAGTGTAAGACTTGTAGCGAGGCTTGGCCAATGGATTCAGGTGCAAGGTCTTGGGCCTCGAGTTGACGGAAGCTAGAAAGCATCCAATGACGAATGGCTTTGGCACGCTCGGCTGTCACGGTGTTCCCTTGCTCATCCTGGATATAAGCACACGAGACATTGATGCCCTGTGCTATACAGCCAGATCCTCGGGATGTCTTGTTTGAAGAGCCAGGCCTCGCTGATGTACTCTGAGGCGTGTTTGCTTGCCAATCCTTTCTCGTCCAGGACTTGACCAATGGGTAGTTGCATGGATTGAGTTCACGATTACACTCTTCTTCAACGAGTGAATCAAGTGGAGAGGCTTTGCGATCCACTACAGGACTAGCGCTGCCAGCAGGGGATGATGCCGATGATGAACTTGATTCTGTTGAGCTCATGGACCCCCTGCGTTTGACGATTATAGTCCTAGTGTTTGCATATAATAAATGGTAAATATATGTGCATATATTCAAAAAACTCACTGTAAAGTGTTGCATTTCGCGTTGAGGCACATGTTCTCATGGATGAGAAGATTCTTCTCAGACTAAGTGCTGGAGCTCGCCAATCTCATTCTGCAAGTGTGTGACAACACTGATGTCAAGACCATTGTATTGATCCTTTTCAATAAGAGACGACAAGCTATTTTTCAGTATTGCTGACTTTAACTTGTAAAACTCATGTGGTTTGACTCTTGCATTGGCATATATGGGCGATAGCCTGATAATGATGGTGGATTAATTTGAGATAAGAGATTGAGGTATCCAGTGGGTGAGGTTGTGTCGTCGGGTGACATGATGGTAGTATGAGTTGAAGTCAAGAAAGGAAACTCACCAGAAACTCACTAAGTCCAGATATTGCCAGGCATCTGTTATGCTACCACCAGCTGTTCAGAATTTTCTGGACCTATCGTCAGATCCAGACCTTGATGGCTATCAGGCTGATATTAGGTGAGTCTTTGCTTCGTGATCTTGATCTTGATCTATTAATCTTATCTACTAGTATCAATACAATTGATTCCAATGACTCCACCCATTCTAGTACCCCCGTTATGATCTTGTCCGACGATTTTCTTGCTGGATCCCACCAATTGGACTTCTGATCCTCTCAGGGTGCGTCTGATGAGGCTGAGGGATTTATTAAAACAAGAGTAAGTTCCTACTCAATTCAATGACATTTTAATGCAAGTTAAGTAGATCTACTCCTACCAAACCTACGCCCATCCTCCCCGTCGACGACCCAAGCAGTGTGATGGAGCCCAAGAGCAAACCCGAAAACCCACCCCAGCCTACCATACCAACTCCTACCCTTCCCGTCGATGATCCGAGTAGTGTTACTGAACCTGAAAGTGAACCAGAAGATCAACTCATCAAGGGCGCAACTCCGGTTCCAAAAAAGAAGGGGTTCTTCGACACACCCAGTCCCCCAGGGCCTGACTCACTTTATTGGAAGTACATTTCGCACGAAGAAGATGACAGATGGTATGATCGTTCCAAAACAGATGCCAGCTTTGATGCAGTGCGTCACATGAGGCAAAAACTCAGAGACATTACTTAGAAATGCACTGTATTGATTGTATGTATACATGATCACACTTAATGAAACACTTTGATGCGATCAACTTCCGTCTGATGGGATCAAGGTAGTCTGATTGTATCAATGTAAGGTATGCATATGACATCATAAATGTACTCTACTAGTCATCATCAGGGATATTATCCTCAATGCCACCCATCTTGATGATATCCAGCCCTGGGTGCTCTACAAGATAAAACAACACTCCATCAATGCCAGGAAACTGATGTGAAATCATGGCGACCACTGATTGGATATGAGAAACTTCAACGAGTCGCAATGATGTGTCGCCACAATATGTGCATGCAACGACAGTCTGGAATGAGCGCTCCAAAAGTTCTGGGTGCGGCGGTCCATATTCTGAAATGAGTGCGAAGGTCTTGTCTTCATTGTGAATCGTCATGTTGAAATAAAAAGGACTTCTGCGATAGTCGTCGTCCCATCAATGAATAACTGTAAGACACCAATGTCAGATCAGCCGAGTAACTTAGAAACTTGAAGCATACCTGACATTTCGCACCATCCTTGGCTGCCTAGTCATTGCAAGCTCCTTCTGCGCAGATTGTGCGACTTGTCCATTGGGAAGTCGAAGTCTAGCCCATCTGATAATTCGAGGGGTAGTAGGAACATGGGTGTCTTTTGCAGTGAGATTCACAGTGCTGAACTGTGTGAGGATTGCGTTCTCGTCGGCGCAACAGCACGTAACTGTTGCCTAGGTCTTGTGAACCTTGTGGCAAGTTAGTTTTCGCGGGTTTGATTGAGGGAATGATGACTTTGATCACGTTGACTTGACAACGGCATGATGCAACTATGGAACGTCGCCCCGAAGACGACATCCTCAGCCACTATTGCGTCAAACAAGCTGTCGCGGAACTGAGTGGTGTCGTTCTGATCGTCCACAACATGTGTGTTAACACATGTCTTGCATTCACAGGACCACTTGCTCACCTTGATGTGTGCCCTCGATGTGGAGAATCTCGTTGGGATGCAAAGAAGAGCAAGCCAACGCAAAAGGTCCCTCGTCAGACCTTTAATACATTTCCTGTCGGACCACAACTGCAAGCCCTATGGCGTCATCCCAACCATGTGAAGAAAATGAGATGGCGTGAAGAACGCACTCAAAAGATTCTCGAAGAACTCGAGATTAGCGGAGGCATACCTGATGTCTACGAGGACGTACTCCACGGCAAGCAATATCTCGAAGCCTGTCAGTCAGGCCAAATCAAAGACAGAGACTCTGTGCTCATGTTGTCGATCGACGGTGCACAGCTGTACGAGTCTAAACAGTCCGACTGTTGGATCTACATCTCGGTTCTTTTCAATCACGCACCAGAGGAACAGTACCAGAAGAAGTATGTCATCCCTGGGGGCATCATTCCTGGCCCTAAAAAGCCAAAAAACCTCAACTCATTCTTATTTCCCAGTCTCCATCATCTGTGTGCCATCCAAACCAAGGGTCTCATCATCTGGAATGGAGCACAACGAGTATCCTTTACCTCACATCCATTTGTATTCATAGCTACAGCGGACGGGCCTGGTATGGCCTTTTTGACTGGCCTCATGGGTCATCACAGCAAAATGGGTTGCCGTCTTTACTGTGGTTTACCTGGGCGGCACAAACTTGGCGGGCCTACATACTATCCCGCCCTTCTTCGGCCAGACGCAACTGACTCTCACCCTGACATTCTTATTGACAATTTGCCTGCTGTTGGATCGTTCGACTACGAAACTAGCCTACAGCGCATTATTCAATGCAGAAACACAGCCGAGTATGAACAGACACGACTCGAGACTGGAATCATCAAACCGAGTATTTTCTGCAGCTTCGAAACTGATCACATCCTCCTTGTTCCCCTCTGTTTCAGTTCGAACATCATGGACGTTGCCGCCATCAATGTTGGTGATCTTCTCATACCTCTCTGGTGAGGTGTACCTTCAGAGCGGACCCCACGGACGACAAATCTATATGGGATTGGGCTGTTCTCACGAAAGATGTCTGGAAAGCACATGGATCCATCATTGCTAGCGCAACTCCCTTTCTTCCGGGCTCATTTGACCGACCACCTCGTAACCCTGCTGAGAAGATTCATAGTGGTTACAGGGCATGGGAATGGCTCCTTTACTTATACGGGATGGCACCTGCGACACTATTCAGTATCCTTCCCACCCCATACTGGACCAATCTGTGTCATCTTGTGCGGGGAATGCGTCTGATGCAACAGTACCATATCCCCCGATCAGATCTTGTCGATGCTCACCAGCATCTTGTTGATTTCTCGCAAGACTTCGAGGAGATCCATTATCAATGATGCATAGATCGCCTCCACTTCGTTTGACCTTGGATCCATTCTACTTTACATATCGCCCCTGAAACTATCAACAAGGGACCGCCGATTTGTTCGTCACAATGGATGATGGAGCAGACCATTGGCAACCTAGCTCAAGAAATCTGCCAATCTGTCTCAGTGTGCTGTACGTACAAGGTTGTATGCATTGACTGTAAGGTTGGCAAAATAGTATTTCAATGATAATGTAAGGTCAGGGTCCATAGCATCTGGAAGTGTATGTGGGGGATTTCAAAGTCAGTCAAGTGCCTCTGCAGGCAGACGCGCGTGAGGATCGTCGAGTGAGGCTTTGCGAAGGGCTGTAATAAAAGCCATGGCGTCTTGAGCGTCCTGGAGGCGCGCCATGTGGTGAAGTTCATCTAAGTCTTCATCAGTCCAGCCCATCGTTTGTGTCTCTGCTCCGTTCCCCTCTGATCCATTCCCCTCTTCTCAAGATTGTCGATATGATCAATAGGTGCTGCCGGAGGTTGTTGGTCTGGCTGTGTGGCACCTTGAGAACCGCGAGGTGGGTCGGTGTCAAGGTCGTGCTCAAGGGCTATCAGATCCAAAGGGCTTTGGCCTCAGCTCATACACTGTGCCCCTTTCCCGAGTATTGCCCTGTATTTCACAAAAGCTAGACTATCGCGTCCGAAGGTTCCGGACGTATAGTATATAGATATCCGAAGGTTTCCGGATAACGGATACACGTATAAGGCTAATCCGGACGAAGTCCGAACTAGAAACTAACAGAGGTAGACTACCTGAAGGTAGAGCTGAATATGTAGACTTAAGGATTCAATCCTAAGTCTTGGAAGTTGACAAGAGTAAGACTCGAGTCCAGAGTATCGGAAATGAGCAGAACTATAGTTGATATTTGAACTGAGGTAGTATCGTATGTTACATGGGTTTATATACTTGAGGATAGCACAGGAAATGTAAGTAATAGTCGTCCGAAGCTATGTACGCGACATGTGGAATAATATGGTGAAGTGTCACGGATCATACTAGAATGGAGACGGAAATGAGAAGGCAGTACGGATCAGTAATGGACGGAACACGAGAATAACCGAGAAGCGGAAGCATAGGAATACCGAATGGAGAAAGGCTATGTTAACGTTATATGAACAGGAAATGAATTAGAAAGCTTATCATATATGGATTGGAAGTGGAGATAGAATCGAGACGGAAATGGAAACAGATCTGGGTATCGGATCTGATCGGATCTGAGGTCCGGAAGTCCGGATGAGAAGCGTGGATATATGGATATGACAGTCGGAATTTTGGTCCTCTTCTAGAAGGGCCTCATCAGGAAGCCGATCGTCAGGAAGCTCCTCGTCAGGAAGCGCCTCCGAGTTAGGTATGGTGTCATACTCGAGGCCATCATACTGATAAAAATCTAGATAATATTAAATTCTCGATCATGATCGAGAAGAAGGACTCGTACCTTCATGAGCGTCATCAGAGTGGGGGTCAGGCTGTTCAGAAATATGTGAGTGAGCCTCTGGAATAAAACAATCGGACTTACCTCAGATGTATGCACTAGTTCTGGGCTGTCAGAATGTCCCTTTTTCTGATTTATAGGTCCCCCACCATCGAGATCTTCCTGAGGCCTCTTGCTGGACGAGGATGCAGCTGGTGGAGGGGTGCGTCTGTCATATCCCGTACTCCGGACCCCATTTCCCATCCCTATTGTCACCATCCTTTCCTTTGCGCATGCTATACTTCAGTAGGATCAGCCCTACTACCTCCGTCCATCATCCGACTTGATATCCAGCCTTCCGGATACTGCAGCCAGCCTGTACCCCTGACCTCCGAACCTTCGGATCTTCGGACCTCCAGAACCTGTCCGAGTATATCCGGACTATTTTCCCGTGCTTCGGATCCAGACTTCCGGACCTGTATCGGATCCCGTCCGATGTCCAGATCCATTTCTGATATGATACGATAAGCTGTTCATATAAGGATAACACAGTCTATTCCGTTATTCGGTATTCCTTACTTCTGTCTTCTCGGTAATCCTCAATACCCGACTATGTTCTTGATCCATTTCCTTTTAAGTATTATTCCTATGTTTCCGGTCCTCGGTTATTCTCGTATTCCGTTCCATTACTGATCCACTCTGCCTTTTCATATCCGTCTCCATTCTATTATGATCCGTGACACTTCACCATAATATTCCACATGTCTCGTACATAGCTTCGGACAACTGTTTACTTACATTTCCTGTGCTATCTTCAGTATATAAACCTCCGTACATACTTGTAGTACCTCAGTTCGAATATTAAAGTTATTCTCCATCTAATGTTACTTTCCATCTAAAGTCATTCTCTATCATGTAGTCTCAAGGGATTGATTCCCTTATGCTCCGACTCTACCTTTCGGTAGTCTTTCCTTATGCTCCGATACTTTCGGACCTCGTCCGATAGTCCATCCTTGTCTATCCTTATCCTAAGCTATTTCGGACTACGTCCGATAGCTATCCCTAGTTTTTCCTTATCCTTGGCTATCTTGGACCTTGTCCGATAGTTAATCCTTGTCTTTCCTTAACCTCCGCTACTTTCGGACCTTGTCTGATAGTTATCCCTTGTCCTATGCTTATCCTAGACTATTCTGGACTACGTCCGATAGTTGTCTAGTATCCTCTGCTTGTCCTAGACTATTCTGGACAATGTCCGATAGTCATCTCATATTCTCCACTTATCCTATATCCTCCGATACCTTCTCTGTCCATCCTGGGCTATCCTGGACTGCGTCCAGATAGTCATCCTCCATCCTCCGACATATCCTCTGTCTGGATATTGGCTTGATGCCTTGTCCTTATCTGTCCCTATCCATAACTCCTCCTCCACCCTCGGATATGTTCCCATTGTGTTTCCTGCACTTTGGACATACGTCCGGACGAGTTCCCGCGCTCCGGATGCCTTCGGATTAGTTCCCACGCCTCGGACATGTCCCAGACAAGTTCTTGTAGTCTGGACGTCTCTATTAGGATCTCCTGTGTTTCATGGAAGTCACCTAGGCACTCCCTTAGAGTAGCCTTACCTTCGGAAGTCTTACTAACTTCGTTGGATGCCTCCGGACTTCCTTCTGAAATTAAGGGCACGTACTCGGGTAAGGGGCACAGCGCATGAGCTGAGGCCAAGCCCTTCCTTCCCGATCCGACCCTCCAGCATGGATTCTGACAGCGTCGAAGAACTGCTGATGGGAGATCTGGCGCAATGCTAAGAGCGACTGGAGGTAGTCTGCTGGGCTTGTGTCTGAAGTAAGTAGCTTTGGAGACACGTGAATTTCGCCCGCCTGTTTTACGAAGACAGGAATTACAGTCGCATACATGGATGAGGGTGCCGTCGTCCAGTCTGTGCGAGCCAGCTTCAATAGAGTCCATGACATGCCTTGCGGTTTAGCAGATTCGGACTTAGTGATATTGATATTTGCGATCTGATCTAAGCTTGCCTGTACACATTGCAAAGTTTGATTAATTTGATTGTTACAATTTGGAAACAATTCATTGCAAAGTGCATGTCATCTTTGCAGATTGTATGTTTGTTTTACATTTGCAAATGTTCTTTGCATTTTGCACAAATTTAATTTTGGACAATTATTAGATTGCTATCTACGTCATTTGGTACTTAGCTATCTATCTACGTGTATCCATCTCTTTTTAGTCGATTTTCACTGGGCTTCATAAGCTATAGTACTAAAGTTTACAGTATGCTAAGATAATCCAACACTATGTGGTGGTCTATGCGATACTCTATACTAAAGTCTATCATAAGCTATAGTACAGTCTACAGTACGCTAAGATAATCTAATACTATGCCATAGTCTATGCAATACTCTGTACTAAAGTCTACAGTCTACAGTAAGTGTACTATGTAATGGTTCGAAAAGATAAGTCCAATGTGCGGTTGCCCATAATGTAGGGAACACCACATTATTTTAAAGTCCGCCGGCATTGACTGTCAACCATGTATACCGGCACTTCCCAGCTGGGTTTCAAATCCAATTGGTAATCCCTATATTACCTTTGGCTTCTGACGCTGATTCCTCTTTTCCACCCACTTCCTACCACCCCACCTATATATTTTTAAAATAGATTACAATTATATTTAGTATACATAGAGTTTATTTTAGTATGTAGAATTTATTTTTAAAAATGATGCGCTGTACTACCTAAAATAGACACTGCCGCTCACAGTTGCTGAACAATAAGTCCACAGTTGTTGTCCACTCTCCACAGTGAAATGTTGTGGTTTGTTGTCACCCACTGATGGTCCACAAAATGTTAGTAAGCTTCCCAAATCAGTGATCCCTATAAAAGACTGACCTTTGCATTCACAGGTCACTTTTCTACCTTCATCATCTCACTCATACACTAGATAGTATAGTGTTAGATTAGCTATAGATTAGCTATACAACACTAGGAAAACATCTAGATTACTTAGGATTAGTTAACAAAGTCAGTAGTCTCAATACACTTGAGCACGTAAAATTGACTAAATTCAATATAGGAATGACGAAACGCACCGCCTCCATATCATACAATGAGTGCAGCACAAAACACGCCAGAGAAACATGTAAGTCTTGCATATTCTTAATGTTTGCAAGTACTGATTTGAATACAGTGTCGCCCTTATACGATCATCATGTATGGATGATCTTCGAGACATTCTTTACATCAACAAGCTTGAACAGTGATGTTCTCGTGAAAGTGAGAGGGTACCTGGGCAAAGAGTTCGTAGAATCTGAATGGTCAGAGGTGATGACCGCCTTATTTTTGGGTGACGAGGACAATGAACTGTCCCTCACAAATTTTCGCATTGTCAAAGCAAAGTACTTGACCGATGGTCAAGCTACATCTACTGTAAGTCTACAAATTGTATTGTATATCAAATAACTAATTGCAATCATCAGACTTTGGCTACAGAGCGCTATCAAGATGTGAATGGCGATGCAGAAGAAGTGGTGGAGGTTGAGGAGGATGAACTGGAGGACGAGGAAACCATACCTGAGGCCTGCATGTCCCGCCTTCCCCCAATCCCCCAGAAAAATGTTCCTGTGTTGCAGGATCCCACCACTTGGGAAATCCAGGAATGATTTCTCACAATGGATCCCTCATACGGTCAAACAGAGGACAATTTCCATAAATACCTTGGTTGTCAGCATCGCCTCCTCGACTGGACAGAGGCTTGGCTGGCCTTATTGTCGGGCGATGGTGATAAGAACTTGGCATTGGCCAATTTCCTTAAACTAAAGTGCCAACACCTGTCACCGCCATCAACTTCAAAATCAAGTGCTCCTTGATCGCGCTGACGAATCAACAATTCAGCTGAGGGTGCAGCTGATAACTGTTGGGTCTGACTGCCTAGCTGCTATGTCTAGTAGACAGTGTTCGACCCTAAAGGGGTTTCTGGTCCAGGCTCAGAGCTCAGAGAGAGGAAAAACTATTCACAACTAGGGACTCATACTGGTAACTGGTGAAAGAATGTATTGATTATGTAAGCACCAAAAATGCGAACATAAGTAATGTAAAAAACAGCCTCTACAAGCCTAGCCAGGAAAGTATTGTCACAGCGCCCTGTAAGCCATTTTTTTTTATTTTAACATCAATTTCTCACTAATCTACTCTAGGTGAAATATCCCTTCATAGACCTTGAGGCCGAGCAGGACGATGAGGAGGATGAATTGGAGGACGAGGAGGAATATAGGCCTGCAACAGTGACGCGTCTGCCTGCTCACAGGCATGACCTCTCCGAAGCGATCACAAAGATCGAGGTCAACGCGACCAGTTGAGGCAGCGCATCAGCTCCCCATCCTCCCTACATCTCCAGACATTACATGTATCTATTTACAGTTAATGGTAAGTTCTATTTTTATCTACATAGTCCTGAAGCTCAACGCCTTACAGTGCCTACCAGGCAATATCTTGCTGACAAAATGGAGAAGATGGGTTTCTCCATCGTCATATCACCATGGGTCCCATTGCACCTTTACATCACATCCAATAGCCCCCACACTATCATGCCCACAGTCCCTGTTGCGTACCAGATGGCTCTCAAACGCTGGGATTGCATCCCTGAGGAGGAAGAGAACACAGTCAACGCTCTCAGTCTCCAATTTCCTTACCCTGCTGGCTATGTATCAAGCAGGGTAAGTACAGGGACGCCATTGGTTACTTGTCTGACACAGAGCAGACAAATAATTTCGTCACAGTACTCATTCCCCCTAGGGACTTCCCTTACAATATGCTGAAGGGTTTAGTCGCACTCTTCGAATTATCCCGCCTCCCATCCAGCATATCACCAACCGACATCATCCTTGATGGAAAAGTCATTGGCCAAAAATACAAGGGCGAGGAGTACTACGGCAGCCTCCTCAAGAAATGTTTCCACTGATACTCCGCCGAGCTTGTACATACCCCCCATCCCAATGACATCCAGCTTCACCGCCAAGCCAGATGGGATCTCCCATTTGTTCAAAAGGCTGAGATCGCCTTCTCCAAGGTCTCCTTGCGAGCTGGAGACACTGTTCATCCTCACACACCAGATCTGCCTGGATAGATCTGCACCATGTTGACGACGGATCATGCCTTCGGGGGTTTGGTAACTCTCAACTTCGAATTGGACGGCAAGAAAAAGCAGATGCAAGCTACCCTGGTCGATGTGGAGTGGGTTTTCAACATGGGCGATGAAGTTTGAGTTGTTGCAGGAGTTTATCAAGGCATAGAGGGATATCTGGTGCAGAAATATAAGGAGAACTTCACTATTTGCCAGTCTGGCACGCAGCAGGAGGTACATCATTTTTATTTACTACAAACTGTTACTCACAATTACATAGATTGATGTATCAAAGTACTATCTGGATCGTTGCCCTATGGATTGCACTCTGCAGGACTACATGACAGTGCCCCAGTACATCGACCCCCCTGAGGAGCCAAAGTCTATAGAAATTGGTGATTTGATTGGCAAAGGTGGTCTTGTACTATAGGCAGCGGGTGAATTCATTTGGTTTCAGGATGAAACCGACATCCTGAGGAGCGATACCACACTCCCGATACGATTCTTTTCTTGTGTGTACAAGCAGCCATGGTTAAATGCACGCGCCTTCCTGCAACCATCAAGTTTACGAAGGAATGAGGCTATGATGTCAGACCCGGAGATGTTGTCAGTGTTGCTCGCGGTCCTGAGTTTCGAACCAAGGGAGTTGTTACAGCAGCCGACTTCATCAACGCTCAACTCATGCCGGACACTGAAGGTGACCATGCATTGGTAAGTTTTTTTCATTACAGACTCGTCAATCTATCTAATAGTTCCTAGATTAAAGTCCCTATTTGTTTCGTGATGACAATGCAAAATGTCGACCTCGATGATTTTAAAAAGTTCATCAATATAGAAGTTTTTATTATCGGAGGGGAGAAGAAAGGTTTCCAGGCCACGCTTTATGCTCTTTCACCAGAGGATTGCATTGTTGCAGTTCACGGCCTGCCTCACATGAATGCAAAGTGCCTCAATGTAGCTACTACGTAAGTTTTTATCTTAAATAACATTGTCTCACAATATTCACATTTTGTCTTAGATATGGCTGTCGCCTCAAGGGCACAATGCTAAAATGTGGTGAATTTACCTCTTTCTACGAGATGTGCAGGAAGTTGTACATCGCCCCTCCCCCTCAAAGCATCACACCTCCCCCAGAGAGGCTCATACCTGTACAACCTGGCCCCTTTACCAGCTGGACGTCTTGGTACTCTGATGTTGTCGCATCAATGGGACTGCAGATCGATGCTGGATCTTCTACAGAAAATCCCTGGGTCGTTAACCCCAGTGACAGCCTTCCTGTAGCTGAACTGACAGCTGTCAATCTACGCAGTTAGTAGTTTCGTGGTCTACTGCATCAACTCAAGCTAACTTTTTTTCAGACCCACTCATCTGACTTAGGGACTTTGTGGTCCATTTCTACACTTACCATGCATTGTTCCACTTATCCGCCGGATTCCAGGGGGGGAAATTGGTGAAATGGCTGACCAGTAGTCATTCACCAGACCCCTTCTGCGGGCCCAATGACATCGCACCCTCAGGACGAATTGCAGCATGGTGCACTGCCAAGACTGCAGGTGGTGCTCGGGTTGATGACCACATCCCCGTTGAGTTCTTGACATCTGCCCAACCACGCAAGAAGGGTCAAGAATGTTTCATCATGGATGGTGAGTATTGAGGTGGGATTTGCACAGTCACAAAGTGCAACACAAAGAATCGCACTGTCGACTTGAGGTTGCTTCCCACCTCTAGCATTACCGTAGCTGTTAGTTTTGATGACATATGCCTTGTTGAGCCCACCAGAAATATGTAGATTCACTTAGGGATTTTTAATTAGGCTCTATACCCACTAGCATATGTAAGGTACTAATCTTACTACAACATGTATACCTACACAATATGAAATATGTTTTTATGCAATAAGGTTGTGAGTTAAGTGTCTTCATTTCAGATAATGTTTTTATTATTAACCTTCTCAATGTTGGTAAGTAATATCCCCTGCAGTACCCTTCCCTTACTGACTATCATCTTACAGATAACCTTGCGCCTCTTTATACTCACCACATTATGTAAGCAGAACAGCTCATCCCTACAAATCAATCAGCTGACCCAGCTTATGTAATATTTCCCTCTTGTCTCTTACCAAGGTAACTTGAATTTTTTGATGCGCCTCGTGCGATTGTCATGCAGGCATTCAGCTTGCATTGAATATTTTTGTTTGCAATTAGGAGGTGCATTTTGACGCATGATAGTTGAATGTATGCTAACCATCACTCATATTAGACTCATACAAACTCCTGGTATGGCAGTTCCACCCCCTGCCAAAGGGGTGCGTTTTCAGGAGCCAGCAAGCAACCCTGGACTTACAAATTCTTCACAATGTGAGTTTCTATATATTCTATCTGGACGCTCTCATAAAGGTAATTTAATAGTCCCCTCCACACATGACATTTACAACTGGGCAAACAATGTTAAGGTTTAGTATATCCCCGCCCCTGTAGGTCTACTACCACTCTATGAAGAGTATGATTTCACACACTCCAAATCCAATTTTACATCTTTCTTACAGGCGGCCAACCCCAACCTAAGTCATCTTATCCCCATATTTGAAGAACTAGGAATGTTCAGCGAGAAGGATCTCATTGAGGATAGATTTTTTCAAGAGAGAATTGATGGGGAGGATGTATAATCTCCAAATCTAGGCACTAAATGATAAGCTGGGGGAGATGAATTAGTTTGCATTAGCAGTCATCCCAAAGTTGTGATCTTTCACTCTCAATATTTTTACTTGTATGATATGCACTTTTATTAAAATTCAGTTCTATATGATTTTTGTGGGTTGCTAAATTTTCCAGATTTCAATCCCATCCCTTTTGATGTTGGGAATCAAAGATTCTTTTAGTCTGAACCAATAACACGTCACTTTATAATTCCACTCAATATTGACATGTACCGGCTGAGTAAACATAGCTTCCACTAATATTGCAAGCCCCTGTCTATCCATGCAACCAGCCCACCAATGACAGCACTATCACCATTGACACCCATCACCCCGCTCAGCATGAAGCGAACAATCCATGATCCGAGACATCCAAATAGCTTGTAGAGCAAGGACAGTGTCAAGCTCCTTCTTGAGGGGGCATCTGACAACATCTTCAACATAGGTGTTAGTTAGAGTCAAACTACATTTTACAAAGACTGTCTGAACAACGTGTGTATGAGATAAACACAGTCCTGGCTCGTAATTGGTGTAAACTTGCATCAGCACAGCTAACTTGCATTCTGAATCCTGAAGTAGGGTGAACATTCGAACCATGTATCACATGATATGTAAGATTCTTCCTTTTTTATAGAATGAATCGATCTATTATACCAAATGACGTGTGTAATGTGCTTTAAGTAGGTGCAGAGCCAAAAGTATGTTTAAGTTATCATTACTAGATGGGAGGATCCACTTTTCCTATGCATGGATGGACTCACTATATCGCCCATTGGTGCTCTTTGTAATTCTAATGATTCACTCTCATCATAAAATTTTATTTCATATGATATAAATCGTCTTGCAATTGATCAACCAGCCTCAAGCTATATAGAGTTGACTAAGAAATTAATTCCTCTAATAGCAACTTGGAGGAGTATAGTTGAAATTAGAAGGAGGCTAAATAATAAGGAGTAGGAACATGGCAGACAAGACACCCAGTGCAAAAGTATAATCTTCAAAATTAGTATCAGGAAATTCATTAACTTAAAGAAATACAAAGCCATCCTTTGTGCTTTGCATATCCTGACAAGTGCAGCTATAGGCAATGTGAATAACTTCTGAAAGAACCTGATATATAACACCATCACCCATAGCATTAAATGACTACCTATTGTAAGTCAATATTATTCATCAAATAATTCGACTGAAGATATATGTGTAGAATACCTAGTCGTCCCTACAAAAATTGTGATCTTGCACACAATTAGAAATGAGTACATGGATCACTGTGGCTAATAAGAAGGCCTTAAGGTAGGTCAAATAGATCACCATAATCAATATGTGATAAAACAATAAAATGCATCAGCTAACCAGCAAGAGCCAGTATGGGCATAATAGAATAGTTTTTAGGTTCTTCAAGCTCTTTGACTTAATAATTCACTATCTTATTATATTTAAATTGTTTACCAAGTGAAAAATATCATATATCCTAAAGAAACTAATATTAGTACATACCTTTGAGTCTATCTAGCTTCAAACCAAGTCACAGTCATTTTGACTACTTTTACTCACATCATGATGATATAGTACCACAAAACATCATGCACTTATAAGACCATCCTTCTCACTCAACCCACTCCCCTTGACATTCTCCAAAGTATCAAAGCTTTCACTCTCTTCTGGACTTTGACCGATCGTGTAGAGGTGGTGGAGACTAGGGTGGATACCATGGAGGCTACATAGGCATTGAAGTTCACTGCCATGAAGGAAAGGATGCAGTAGATGGACACCATGATAATGAAGAACACCATCTCCTTTGGTTACATCGCCAACAAGCTCAACTGTGCTAAAGGCTAAAGCAAGCAATCAGTAGCTGAATTCTAAAACTGCAGCATACAGTGCCAACATTGCAAATGTGGTGCTTTCATATCTTGTAGTTACTAAGCATAAGACTAGGCTACTATTGCTATATAAAGGAGATCCTCATATATTAGCTAACTATATTTTATTGATGTATCATTCAATTGAGATGGGATATCGATAGTGCAGATAGTAATGACAAGGACAACGAGGAAGCATCTCCATTCCTCAAGGCTTTACCCAAAGATAAAAGCAAATTAAAAACCAAGAGTAAAAAGTATGTATCTGTCATTGAAGACATTTTACTTCAGGACACTTAAAACTCATCTTTCATAGCACATTGTTTGCCCATCATATCACTTATATGTCAATCTTGAACATCTTATTGTAAAGATGTAGCACTATAGTGAAACCATAATGAAACAATGTTCTGTTAACCTGTACCATGTTTCTGTAAATATTCAAGGCTCTTCATAATCCAACTTACCCTGTGCAATGTGAATGTGCAGCATAGATTTTCATTATTTTAGAAGGCATTTAAACTAGCTGGTGATCTGAAATAAGATGACTGTGAGTTGTTTATTCTGCTTCTTAAACACTTCAATTTACCTCTGTGTATCCCTAGAGTGTGATACTAATAGGACTAAGTAAGGAAACAATGTGCACAAAAGTTATAGATGCATCTGTTCTCTCTTCTCTATTTAGAGTATTAAAAACAAAGAACAGACCATAGTTTGGAAAGAAGACATGTAGATGCATAATCTTTACACAGGTTCATCAATATATGCATCTCAATAGGTCCAAAAGGTGTGACATTGCTTGGAGGTCATAGTAAATGGAGGCTAGAGTAGAAAGTATTAAGAAGATGCGAAAAGTGAACATTTAGTACATGGTTTTATATAACACAATTTTAATATATTTAATTTGAGTTTTAGTCTGTGGAGTATAGAATTTCAAGAGCTACAAGAATAACTGCTGACCCAAGATTCATGAATTGTTTGTCCAATAGCATCCAGATATTATCTGGGTGGTATGGGTGTTTAGCTGCTTGGGGTGCTCATCTAAGTCAGTTAATAGTGTGTGATAAAACTTAAGGGAATAACTTTTATTCAAAACGAAATGTTACTACTGGATGTATTCAAACATTTCTGGTAGCTCTTTTCCATATTCTTTCAACCTATTTCTCATTATTATCATCAGCTATATAGTAATCTTCCTGAAGAATGAAACTACAGGCAACTGCAAAAGCTATCCTTCTATTATTCTGTCTTTCTAGTATAGACCGAATATCTATAGAGGAAGTCTATTATGATAAGGTCCAGGAATGTTTAGTAACTCTGACTCATAAATTGTGTATGTTGAGTCTGATAGTTAGCAGCTGAATAATTTATGCTCTGCCTTGCTACAAATATAGAACTGAAGTGAATTATCAAAAGTTTCACGTGATCCCATATATTTCCAAATATAGACGTCTTGTAAAGTTTTATTTACTTAGATCTGTGGTCTAACATTTTGTGGACCATCTTTATTGTTAATGGACTTATTAAACCCTTCCTTCGCCTCTGCAACTCTCTACCTTACTCTCATCATCATCACTGGTTCATTTGGCCTCTACTTGGAAATTCCAGGTAGTCGCACTTGTACAATCCCTCCTCATACTACACAGCTCTATATAGTACTATGTCTTCTTCAAAATCTTCCAGCAATATCCCTTAGCGCCCAAATCCCAACAGCTAATATCCAGGCTATCCAACAGCGACCAAATTCATCTGCCATTCAAGGAAGCTCTTCATCTCTCCCCCACTTATGATCTGCACAATCTCCCTCTATAGATTTGCTACCTTCACCTCTGTCTGTGTAAGCAAGACCTCTGTCAAATCACCACTTACATGCTGACATTTCACGTAGCTCATGTGCAGACAACAAACACTACAAGTTTTCCTCAAACATGTAGACACTATTCTCTTCTCCGCCATGCAGACCATGTGCCTCTACCCTTCTCAAGTCGTCAAATAAGACTTCACGCATAAAGACCTGGACATTAAAACAGTTTTCAAGTTGCACTTCAACCTCTCTTGATACATCTAGGTCGCTGCAACACCAGATGACTCTGAGTTGAAATTCACTGGCCCCCTCTTCCAGCACCTCACCACCATCCAGATCGTCGGTTCTGGCATGGCACACACACTCTGTGCCAAACAGATTCCATGCTCCCCGTGGAATTTGCTATGCTTCCCCTTTAATCATTATATAGCTACCTTAGGGTGCACAAGAAGCAGGCACATACTCTACGTTGTGCGCAGAGATCAAGACTTGCATTTCACACTCTAATGGGCCTCATAAACCTCTTCTATGGACACACCCTTGTGCGATACGAATCAGGGAGCTACTCAGATCCTCGCAGACCACTTTCCCCATCTCACGCTTTCATCCATTCTGGTCTCAGCGAGACCCACATTTGCAACATCCTGGACGCGTTGTAGCCGGAGGTCCCTGGCAGATGTGTCGGTGTGGTTCTAGACCCCCTGTCCTCAGACCTCGGTGTTGTATATTCATATCTCAACCACATACACTGTGGTGCATAGTATGAACTTCGTACTATACCGTATACGAATATAAGGTGATAAGGAAGGTATAACAAACTATACTGTATCCTATTACCAAGTCACTTTACCATTTCTCCTTGATTGATTTTTCTTACAATTTCATTTTGTTATCATATTCTGATATTCTGATTTATTCTGTGTATTTCTATTTGTTTTCACGTATTTGCATTTCTTTCTATTTTTCTCAGGCTTATCTCAGCCACCTGATTTTCCCACCATGTTGTGTGCATGTTTATAAGCATGTCATGTGACTAGGAAATGATTTGTAAGGATTCTCCGCTTAACTCATCATGTTTAGTCATGATTTGTCATGCTTTATAAGACTTTAGTAAATAGGATGACTCAACACACCAAATGGGGAGGTTTGTAAGCACATTCTTACCAATCCATGTGATGACTCATACCATTTACTCATCAGTATTCATAATACTACATGTATATTAGTAAAATAAGCTGACTCAACATCTGGTTTCTTACCAATCCAGTGCTAAATCATACTTAGTAATTTGGCCTCCCAAAAGGTATAAAACGAGCCTATTTTACATCTAATCAATAAGATCTTTCCACTTGAGACCTTTTTCTGCAAATGATTTGCGAGAATTACGTAAGCATTGGGGACAGTTTGTATACGGTGATGTCTCTAACCAATGGGACATCTGCTCGCTATTCAACAAGGACCAAGAAATGCATCAGGAGGACGCACAAATCGAGCTGCCATCGCAGGAAATTCCTGCAATGCCAGCTCCCCTGCTAAGCAGGCCTCCCACTCTCCCATCTGACTATAATGAGGTGGACAGAACTGTTATGCACCAGACCCCAATTGGGCAAGACATGTTGTTTTCAACATCACTGGAAGATGTTCTTAACAGCTGCTGCGGACTGCTCTGCAGCTCGGAGGACGAGATATGATCTGCAACCGACTTTGTTCAGGTCGAGGACTCACAACTTGTCGATACCCACACTGTACGCAAGTACAGTATGGAAGTCAACCTCCCTCTCAAACATCACAGCAATGAATTTGCTGTCCGCTACTTCATCTCTATCCTCGTCCTCAAACTCGAACCATCCTATGGGATCTACATCCCGACCACGCGCACCAACTCCTCAGTCAAAACACGTATTTCCAGATCCACCAGGTCAAGGACAACAGCCTACCTGGCTACTTGATCCTCCCTCTCATTCAGAAATATGCACGCACTTGGAACTTGTTCTTTGCACAAGCAATGTCTGTGGTGCAATGTATCAGGGAACAGTGGGGCCTGTCTTTGGAGGATGTTGTCCTCTGCCTGTTCGAGCGTGATATACCCATCAAGGTACTGTTACACTTCGAATAGCCTTCCCTTCCCTGCCCCATCACCATCTTCGAGTCCAACCGCCGTCCATATGGTTGGACAGCAGACAAATATGAATATGCCGACAACGAACTTCGTTGCAATTGTCTACTAAGGTTGCCACATGTGAGAGTTGCTGCTGCCCAAGCAGGAGGAATCTTATGGTGCCTCTGCAAGCAAGAGCTGACCAACGAGATACCTAATGGGCCATCAGCGGATGCTGTGTATTTCAAGAATATGTCCAATGATTCATCACACATGCTCATTTACGACACTCTAAGTGAGCACAAAATCGAAATCTTATGCAGTATATATTACATTGATACTGGTGCGCCATTTTTCCTACTCTAATATCACTTTTTCTAACTTTGTCTACAGATAGAGGTACACAGACTACTACATTGGCGTGGGGGCCAAACCCTCAGTTGTAGGACACCTCTGGGCTTGATACTGGGTACTGGAACCTTTCCTGCGAACAAATATTCCAGAACAGGCTGGAGAAAATACGCAACAGATCTGCACCCTTGCTCACCACCAAAAGGTGGAGGTCAGACCTCAAGTATTACAAGCACCAGAGTAAGAAGATTGACGGACATATGGACAAAGAATGTCGTCATTTGTTGGAGTGAACTTATGTATACTGCTCATGTCAAACATGTCTCTCTTACATATCTTACATACCATTGAGCTTGTTTCATAAACTAGGTTACAATAATCTCTACATCAAAGAAACTAGATCATATGATCTTCATTTGCCCTCAAAGTCAACCACAGTCCATAATCTTATGTAATTGTCACTCCAACATCCTAATCTCGCCAACTCAGACCTCACTGCCACAGAAAAACAACGCAAACACATCAGGCGATACCCGGACAGGGCCCTCGAGCTCAGGCAACACAATAGCCCAAACAAACATGAATAAAGGAGACGGAAGAGAGAACTTGAGACTAATGAGTAAACACCGCAGAGGGTACAAACTATCCTTCTAAGTGTAGACGCACTGGCACTCACTTCTCAAATGCCCTCTAGTTCTGCTGGGTCGTCTAATACAACACATACACCCTCCCTGCAGTCCTGATCAGCCAACACATCCACCAACCACTGAGTTGCACATTCTCATCAACTCAATCCTCTTGAATGAAGAGGCCTCTCACCACGCATCTACACCTGATGCAGACCTCTTGGGCAAAGAGACCTCAACTGTCACCCATGTGCTGTGCGACGTCGAAGTGATGACAGAGGCTTTAAATGTCTAACCACCACCCTCACCAACCTTGTCTGCCTTGATAGACCTCGACTTCAAGGATCTTGCCAATTTGATAATCAACAAACAAGTCCATGAACTGTCTGAGACTGTTCAGTGGTCCAATGGATGCACCATCGTTCTTTCTTGTATTATGAAGAATGGTGCCAACATCATACAAGATGATGTCAATGCAGTCTCCTTCTTCACGTCTCTTCCAGAGTCTACCTCGAATGTCAAAACACCTCGTCCATTTAAACTACAGTGACTGAACGAACAAGAACCGACAGCTGTGCAATGAGATCTCCACAGCTCTTTGGTCAAGTAAAGCTACAGTGATGCGCCAAGTCTCCTCACCCAACCTTGAAAACCTTGATCTGGACTATCTCGAGGATCGCAGTATGTTTGACTTAATGCGTGTCGTGTCTATTCATATATTTAATTTTCTCAAGTTTTTAAACACTATACCAGACGCTGAAGAACGGTTGAAGAATTTCATATACCCGCATCAACATGCAACCCTCCACTAATTCATGGAGAATATAGAGGACCCCAACAAGATACAGTGCATCCTGGACATCCCTTAATAACTCTGCACTACTGTATTGCCCTGAGGATATGCTATGATAGCTATCACAATGGCTACTAACACACTGAGCACATGCCAGTTTAATGGGACAGCTCTCCTAGTCTGAAGAAATTTTTGGGAAAAGAGCATTGAATTGTATTTGATAGAATATATGAAATGAGTCAGGAGTGACATAGTAGTCATGGTCAACCCAGTCTATTCAGACAGTTGAGACATGCAGTCCTCCAGTCTAGAATGTCATGGTAGGTTGAATATCCCTTAGAGCTAGCCATATCTTGAATGTGTGGTCATTCTTAAGCCACCTACTTTCTACATATGCAGCTAGGGGTAGGGGTAGATGGAGGTGCCACAAAGCACAAAGGTCAAAAAGTATTATAATGTATGGTGTTGAAGGTGATCTAGTAATTAAGTATGATGAGAGAGAAAATGATCATGCTAATAACCAATACCCATTTAGTGTAAGAAAAAATAACTAAATAGACTTGATTACCTGTGGTAATATATATCCTTGCCATTTAGAGCACAAAACTCTTTATGTTTGCTCATATTTACTAGTTGGTCTGTGCTTTGCTCCACTTATGTATATAAGCTAGTGTAATTATCTCTATAACTTTAGCTTCTATATCTTCTCTCTTTACTGGTCCTCATGTATACTTTATTGTTCAAGTAGTGCCTTGCAGCTAAATGTTGCCAACTAGACATCTCTCTGCAAAATTCTACTTTACAAAAAAGCACTTTCATGGTTTTTTTGACAAAGTTAATATTTTCATTGCTATATAAATTAATATTTCTAGTTTTTAAAGTAAAAAAAAAAAGAAAAACAGTAGCTTCTGGCTTTGATATGATGGCTCTTATCATCAAAGAGGTTTTAGAAAATGCAAAATTTCTTGAGTTGTTTTCCAAAGTAGCATATTCTTATTTTAGAGTACTCTTTGAGCTTGCTCTGACGGAGATATGAAAAAAACACTCTGGCCAGCTAGAGTCCTCTAAAAGAGAATATTTGATGACCTTGCTAAAGCTCTGCACAAGTTTACTTTGGCAAGAAATACTCAAAAGTTAGGAAAAAGCATATTAATCAGGCAACTCAGGATCTTTCTACTTCTGCCAGAAACAACTTCTTGAATAACATTCAAAAAATCTCCCTATCCTGTCTATAAACACTCTATCCTCTCAAGGGCCATTAGATCTATGAAGAAGTCACTGTCTACAACTGCTGGAAAGACTAGATTATCTTTGGTCATCAACCAGATTTACGCATATCTCGTAAAACTGTTCTCTGTATTGATTCCTCTAGCCTCCAATTAGTGGTGCATAAAAAAGAAAACTATATTATTAGAAATACAGCAGATTCAAGCATCATTGGAGTTGTAATGTTCAATTTTCGCACTTATTCTGGAGTATTATCTTGGATTGATCAAGTTATCTGTGATGTGGTGTAGAAGAATAAAAACATCAGAAGGGTATGTTGAACTTCTCAACTGCAGCACAATGACAGCTAATATATAACTATATGCTTTAGCTTGAAGATCCAGGTGTTCTTTCCACACACTAGTAACAGATTCCTACATGATTAAGTGTGTGTACCTATGGGGCCGATTTTTGATGATGTTTTTGCACTTTATCAAACTACCAAAGCCATTCCCATTTGACTGTCCTCGAAGAGGAATGTTCAGAATGTAGCAAATTTTTCCATTGTGTCAGCAACCACATACCAAACACATCGCTTGTCATGCCAGACATATTGGTTGATGGTCCAATCATCGATGTGGGCTGGCGATAGGAATTGGTCGTCTCGCCTTTGCTATCATTCAAGTAATCTTTGATGAACTACAAATAAAATGCTTAATTAATCAGTCAGTAACACATTTATAGAAAACATATCAATGCATATATTATTTCTGCTTCAAATACACAGTGCCACTCTGAATTGATAAGAATATGAGATGACAACATTACAGGCCACAGCATATCTCTGATGGGCCCTTATCAAGAAAGTCGGCAGAGAGACACGTCCAGATGAATCTGATATCAGCCAGTTTATTTGCTGATGGACCAGTTGAAGACGGTTTTGGTTGATATTATTTTAGTATTTTGGTGGTTATAGAAAACTTGAAGATAGGATGAAGGGTATACATTAGATGCTTACGTACGATATCATATGTACTTATATTGTAATGGTGCTTATGCACTGAGTCCCAAACTCCTCTTTCCTACACCAAAACTCTACGCCTGTCATTGACGAGTCACACCAACATTTCTATTTCTCTTTGAGGTGTTGGGTCTTTCTCTCTTCCAGATCATGAGAATTTGTAGCTAAAGAAGCTAAATTGGGAATTGTGCATTTGGATTGGAATGATGACAAAGTTATCTATGCATTTATTTGTGTGGTTAGGAACTGGGTGGAGGGGAGTTTTATGTGTCCCAACTAGGTATCCAAATTTCTGTCTGCCCTAGGCACATACTGGCTGTACTTACTCATGTACTTGCTTATTTCAGTACATTAGTTACAAGTGATCATAGAATAGTTTTGACTTGCTTCACAGATTATCTACTATTCCATTATAAATGCCCAGAGGTTGTGGAATTGTCTCAATAGATTTTTTTTCTACATACCAGTGTATGATTCATAATTCATATCAGATTGGTTAAATTTTTAGCAAAAATTGCTATATTTGACATAAGTTAAGTGTAGGTATATAAGATATATTTGGATCTTAGAACAAACTTAATCACTCTGGATAAAGGCTTACAACTAACTTAGTTATACAATATAAATACTATTAAAAATATTTATTAATTATCTGATTGTATAGTATGACATTGAAGATTTGGGTAGGGTTATTACCATAGCACCAGTTATTTCTTGAAAAAATATTATTTTCCTAGCTACCACATTAGTGAGAATAGACTCAAAGATGAAGATAGTACAGAATCTATTAGTAAGATGGAAACATAGATGTCTGAGGACTTGAAAAGTGAAGATGCCGACAGGGCATGGGAAATTATTGCTGATGATGATTTGGTGACATTCTCTTATTTAGTCATGCCAGCATTCACTCATTCATGATACTTAACAAACAAATAAGGAGAGTACAATTGGCGCATTTAATTTTGACAACACAGATAAGTCACATAATATATTGTTGATATGATTAACATTAATATAGGAAACCAAACACTCGATCTGGCATGTTAGAATGTGTACTACTCGTTGTGTATCAAATGATATATTACCTGTAGCAGCAGTTGCTCATGGAATCAGAAGTGGAACATACAAGAACCATTGGTGAGTGGCTGCATCTATATAATCAACACTGCTAACAAACATCTTACAGAATGAACACATACAGTTTAATGCTACGCATGCAGATGATATCTCAGTCCCAGCTGCCAAGATTATTGTGATTATATGTGACATTGGAAGCCATCTCACTACTTTACAATATATCTTTTCTCCTGTATAACATGTTCTGAGACTTGTATATGTTTTTTCTCTGATACAAATATAATAAACTGTATTATCTTCATTTTCTGCCCTCATCAGTAAAGTTCTGACTTTACTATAGCTGGTGATTTTTGTATGTATATAGTACAATCAGCATAACTTTCTGTAAACACTTGGTGCTGCCTAGGAACCTCCCATATTCCAGTTCAGCTTTCTGTAGTAATTATTTTCAGACTAAATAAGGTCATATTAATAGTACTGTGAGATCATGTACTTGGTACAAGAAAGGTAAACTAGTGGAAATTAATAGTACTGAGTCATTAGAGGATAATCTGGAGCCTGAAGATGAAGATGTGCTAGAGGACTTATACAGGGAGATGTTTGAGCTGATCCCTACTCAACTAGGTATGTATATGAATTTTTAAATACATAGGCAGAAACTAAAGTATCCGCCTATTAGATAATAATTACTATGATGATGATATTAATATGGAGCCAATTGCTGGAAGATGAAGATGATAACAGAGTAGAAGTTGTTTATTTGACAGCTGGAAAAGTCATTAGAATAGATTCAACACTTCATAAAAGATGACAAAAGTAATTTGGAGTGCAGAAGGAGAATAAAGAGGAAGAACAAGGTGCTTTTCATTCCTTTAAAAGTTGCTTGGACTAGGAAGTTGCCCATTAGGCTATAGAGGGGATAGGATATGAGACTTTGGATTGTCTATTAGCTATCCCAGAGGGTAGTAGACTTATACTCTACAAATATAATGATGTCCTACTAATCCAATACCAGGTGCAAGAAAAATTAGGTCTATCTTATCACAACGCTAGAGTACTACACAAGTTTCTAGACACCATCCCTTTCAGAGCTGAGTGGCATTCTAAGAAGTTAGCCTTTGAAGATTGCCCAAATGACGAATAAGTATGAATTTGCAGTGTAAACGAAGCCTCACTGTGCACGAACTTGCTCAGTCACAAGGCTTTTCCAACAAATTTGTGTTCCATGCAGAAAACGACTGTGTCGCGATGGTCTGTGCTAAAACGCCTCCCTATCTACTGCACGCTGATCAAAAATCATAGATACACAGGCAGATTGATGATGCCGTGCCATGGCCAGTTGCGATGACAATCGGCCGTGAGCTCAAACAAGTGCTGGTGAAGAAGTGGTCTAAAGACCATGAAAACACCATAGTGGTTGAATGAGGCTACAATATTGTTGGAAACATGTTATGAGTGTTATTAGTACAAGCCCGTCGAGGTTGATTAGGTGGTACATAAGAATAAAATACACACAACAAAATGCTGGCTTACTAAGTATCTTAGATCGAAAGTGCTTATTCTTCTTGTTCAGCCATAATAGAAAGTAGCTCTTCGGTATCACTCTTCCAAAATATTAGTCAAAAGCTGAAGACCAGATCTATATGTTCAAGCTGATATCCTTATCAGCTTGGAGATTGTCAGATTTATCAGCTACCATACCAGTGCCAGTATCATCTGTGATGATCGGAAGGTTGATTCAGATGGCATGTGGCTAGAGTTTATCAAACTCATCATCGATAACATCAAGTTCAGATTGTTCTTTAGGACAGACGACTGAGAGACAGGCAACATTTTCAGATGCTTGCTGCTCATCATAGTCGATCAGTAAGTGCTTGAAAACTTTGGCTTCATCGGCTGTGATTTCCCACTTGTCTGATTCTGTATCACCAATATACTCGATGACCTGCTGCAGCTGTTTCATCTCCTTCATTTCCCAAGCAGAAGCCTCAACACGAGCCCGTCTGTGCTCTTATGCAGCTTGTATGCTAGCACATGGCGGACTCCCACTCAATTGAATGACCTGATGCTACGTGGAAAGATATTTAATTCTAGAAATAAATTTAGTGTTACTTAGAATGTTGTATATAGTAACCATATCCTACCGTGTCACTTGGGTCACTGTCGCTGCTTGAACTGTTTGAATCATCATAGATAGTACATCTTCCTATCATGTTTACAAACATGTGTTCTTCTTTGATGGAAAGTGTCCTGTAGGATTGATATCCAGTGGCTTTCTTCGGGCTACGTAATAATCCAATAAATCCTTTACCCAAGTCTTCAAGAGAAGGACAGTCCCCAGAAGAGGGAGAGTCCCCCAAGACAAGGGAAAACTCTTGACTTAGATGTTAAAAGGATTGAATACTGTAAACTGTTATGTTTGGAGGAGAGCTTTCCATTGTTATGAAGACATCATCTAAATGTAGGTCATGTATCAGCAAACTACTAGGTGCTTGTACAGGCTTGTACAGGCTTGTTACAAACCCACAGCTAAGTCCCATCTTTACAAGTCTGTACAACTTGTAGGTCTGCACAATTATCAATGTTACAGTCAAGAAAAGAAAAGAATCATGATTCTGACTTGACTAGCTTTCACTAGCTATTGAAATTGTAACACTTCAATTTTTGCCACTTGTCTAGTTTGAACTCTTGACCATGCAAGCTCAGCAGCTGAAATTACATAATCAATTTCAAACTTTCAAGCAGTATTTACCACTTGACTATAGAGGCTTGTATTTGAATAAGCAACAATTGATATACATACCATTATCTACTACTGAGACTCGATAGTCTTAACTCGATAGTGTATACTCGTTAGTCTAATACGACACTCTTAACTCAATAGTCATAACTCTTACTGTAGCAGTCAATAATCATACTATATCATTGAGCACTATTGAGCTAAGACTATCAATTATACACTATTAAGTTGAGATTATCATATTAGACTATTGAGTTAAGACTATTAAGTTAAAAATATCGTATTAGACTATCAAGTTAAGACTATTGAGTTAAGACTATTGAGTTACTTAAATAATATTAGTCTTAGTCTTGTAAGCCCTGTAACCTTGTGGGGCCTGTGAAACCTTGTGAGGCCCTGTGAAACCTTGTGAGCTATGTCGCGAAACTTGTAGTTTGCTGATGTGACCCTTTGGTTGATTGAAAGAAAGAACATTGTTGGACTTGGCGATATCATCTTGGGTGTAATGAAGGGGACTAGAAGGAGGAGGTGTGGGTCCAGAGTAGGACCTATGTAGAGCAATGCATGCGGGAGACATTTGTCATATTCCGTTCCTGAACCTTACTCGTCTGGGCCAGCTAACCCGCATCCAACCTAGACTTCATTTCCTTGAGTCTCCATTAGTATGTGCTTCTTTCTACCCCTATATGCTCGGACCTTCTTGACAGTTAATATCCAACTTCATTCTGATCCTTCCATTAGTCTATTCATTTCCTATTCATTTAACTCGTTCCCTGTGTTCCATTTCATATCCGGCTCCACTTTTGATCCTCCGCAGTCATATCCTTTCGATTAGCCTCACTAGTACATAGCCTTAACTTCCGAGGGCTGTGCTTCAGCCGGATACCCGTCAGAAGTACTACAGTATATAAACCCTCTGTAACCCATAGTATTTCCTTAGTTCGAATATCATCTTAGACTTATCCATTCCTTGTGTCCTTCGAACCTTCAGCCTAGTCTCCTCCTCCAAGCCTTGAGATTATATCCCTAAGGCTAAACCCTCTGTCCCACCTTCGGGTGACCCCTATTAGTTCTGCACTTCGTATATCTCTCGTCCAGCCTACCCGTACACCTTCATCCAACAATATACGCCCTTCATAAATTAGGGGCACGTACTCGGGTACAAGGTGCAGCGCACAAGCTGAAGCCAAGCCCCTCCGGATCATCCGTTGAGCATAGTCTTCACAACATTTATAACTACACAATAGTGAGTGTTGCTGCGTATGGTGGGCCTATGATGGTACAATGATAAGTTATTGTGTTGAATTTCGACTACAAAAGACTTGCTGCAGCAGACTTCATCATGTTCAACCCACCAGAAACTACACAGTAACCACAGCTAGGAAATTACAACCCAAATAATGCAGGTTTCTTCCAGAAATTTACAAATAACCTTGATGCCTTATAAACTGGACATTTTGAGTCCGTAGAGGTTAATTTAACATATACTATTGCATCTGACACCTTTCCAGCGCTACTCCTAGGACAGCCAATATTCCATGTCCTATCTGCAAGAAGCAGTATGAATCTCATGAGGCTATTGTGGATCATCTAAACAGTGCAGATTTGTGTTATATGGCTGCAACTGAAACACTCCCTGCACCAAAAGGATTGAAACAAGCACCAGAAAGTAATGTGAAAGGAAAATACCACCCTACCTCTGGCTACCACTACATACTTCCTGAGCGCCCACCTCCCCGTAATATCTTCCAAGAAATGCAGGAACATGATCTTCAGCCTCAACAAACAGTCAACCTGTGGTACCCTTTTAATGGCCCGGGTGAATGGTTGCTTGGCAGGTTCCTGGTTGAAAACCTTTTAAGACACAAATCGATCAATTTCTCAAGCTAGAATGGGTGCAGGACTCTTGCATTTATTCCTTTCTCACATCGAGTATGATAAATCTTTCTAGTTCAAAACATGAGAGCGGCCATCATTCAAATCCAAGGATAAGTTGTTCTTTGATTTTGAAATCACTTCCTGGGCGTGAAGCGAAATGGCAGTGTACAGAATTTCAAATCAAGGGCTACAAGTCCGTACAATCAATCTACCTCATTTGGAGAGATGCCCTGGAGGTCGCGTAACCCTAGTGGCTCCCGAATCCACTACCCCCATCTCCCAACTCAATGTCCATATTAATGGACCTGTTGGTGAGCCATCTGACCCTGATGCATGTGTGGAGGCAATACTAAAGTAGCCTAATCAATTCTCGGCCACACATGATGATAAGATTGCACAACCAGATGAGTCTCACTCTCTTCATAGACATTAGTGTAATTACATGCAGAAGACAAAGTATATACTATTTAGTTTATACTGCCAGCCTCTGTTTAATAGTGATCTTCTGTGATATTGATCCTTCAGCTAGCCTTGCCTTCAAGCCATGAAACCTACACACTTGTTAATCTAAATTGAGTACATGATTGATTTGAATATTTAAAGTTACATACAGTGTTTTGTGGTCCCACAGTACTGATTCAATTATAGTACACATTAAAGAAGATATGTAGACTGTAATTCAAATTTTAAACTGTATGCATTGCAATAGAAGTAGCAGAAAGTGCTGATATTAACAGATCTAGATCATCTGACAGTGTAATAGTGCTTGTAGTAGCAGTTACAGAATATGTAATGGAACAAATTTTGTAGATAACAAGAGCATGTGCAAAGGTATCACTCCCAGTATCCTTGATGTTATTATTAAGGTATGCAGTAGCAGAGTTATGGAGGAAAGAAAAATATTTTGTCCAGGCACCATGCTATCAATGTTTACTATATCTAGAGCATGGTGTAAAATAATATTGACTTTAACCTTCTTTGCGGGACACTTTATACTGTGTTTTTTTAGAGATAGATGCATGCTTAGTTAGTAATCTTAGTATTATGTAAGGAGATATTTTTCATTGGACTTTTTGGTTGCTATCTTAATGAAGGGTATGATTTTGAGCATGGTGGAGATTTGTAGAGGAGTAAGTTGTAGATTACATTGTAGACCCTGTTTTGTTTTCTCAAGGTATAAGATTTAACAAACAACCATCAATATTTGTTATTTAACTGCATACATTGTTGTAAATGGAGTTTAAAAGTTTATTTCATGGTTGTATTGCAATCTGATTATTCCTTATGTCACTGATGTTCATTGAGATGTAAATGCATCATATAATTCACTTGGCCTGCCAGACACATATTAAACAGTTATGGTACCATCTACTAGATACTTGATATGACATATGTATAATAAAAACATGAATATTCATTTTAAAATCTTATATATGATCTTATTTATATCTCATTCTGGTTCAGCATGTGATTAATCTATGCTTAAAAAGCTCCTAGGAAAGACTTATCTACTTACCGCTAGAGTGTTGTATTGATTGCTCTGTTGATTGAACTGGGTGTTTTGTTTCATGGAGGTGATGTTGTCTACAGTCTAATGGTCAGGGCGAAATATTACTGTAAATATAATTCCTTTTGGGATTGTGTGTGAACATATTTTAACATGAGTCCTGTGCATGAGTAAGTTGCTGGAGAATTTGTGAGTATCTGTGCAAAATGCAACACAATCAGTGCTTCTATGTGTGTTTTAATTCAAAAGGGACCAATCTGTCACTCTTAAGCACTGTACAGAACTGTATAGGGCAAAGTAGTTTATTGATGGGTATCTGACATTCTAACTCGAATTGCTGAGCTAGCCAATCTTTCCTCCCTGGCACATAGGAAAAATATCAAAACTTTTTAAGGAATGATTTAGATATCATATACTTTGCAACGTAAGTTCTCTTTATTTCATCTAATTAATAATTAATATTTTGCACAAACAAAAGAAATCACATGCTCAACTAGATAAAGAATTATGTCTATCTCTAGGCACTGTTTCTAAATTTGCTAAGTGTGAAAGTCGCTTGACTTTCATTGCATCTATGAATAAGTTTGCATGTTCTTTTCTTTAGCATTATATATTAAATCACATCAAAAACTCCATATATTTTACTTCCTATAGTAATATCAGGCATGACCAGCTACCTGACTTATAGGAGCAAAATAACCCATATAATGACGTCTTCCTTCTGCAACATTAACCATTCATCTAAAAATGTGTTGATTTTCATTTTTCATTGTCTTTTATTGTTACTGATGTCGGTCAGTTTTTGCCTTTGAAGATGAGACATTCCAACATATGACAGAATTGTAGAGCATTTACAAGAGATTTACATTTTATCTGAATCCAAACATATCAACTATCTAGTCTTCATTAAGGATATAAGGAGTAGTATTGAAGATCTCACTTTATTTTTCAGAGATGTTTCTCAATGTTACAAAAAATTGTCTAGACTTCCATACAAGTAAGTTCTATAATCACTTGATAAATAGAAATATCTTAAAGTGCATATTTTCTTGAGTACATTCAAACTGTCACTCAGAAAGTCAAATTGAAATCCTTTGGCTCTCTTCATAGCTGAAGGGTTCTACTCCTATGACATTAACTCCTATGTTACACAGATATTCTTCTATCAGCTTTAGAATAATAACATCTTCTCTCAGTATGTAAGATTTTGCTCCTTGTCCTATTAGTAAAACAAATATACTCCAATGGACAGCCCAGTAAAGGGAGTGGGTATTAAATACTAATCACATTATTATTCTGTCTGATATTCAGCCTAAGATAAGAAAAATTTAATGTTTCTATTTACTGTTCTACTGAAATATTCAATACAGATGAATGATGTTTTCAGTAGTAATGTCAGAAAGGATAGACAATATATATATTGCACACACATCTTTTGAATTGTAAGTCATAACTCTCATCTCTCTATTTATATCTATTTGCTTATCTATGTTATAATAGTTAAAATATAAAGTATATTGACAACTCACTACATATACACACAGCCTCATGTATACTGAGACCAAGCAAGCTCAAATTTTTAATGAGATTTCTCCAAGCAATACAATATACTCTTTAGGAAAATATACCTACCCTATCGTGTCATTCAGATAGTCTCAGCCTCCACTATGGACAATCTAGAGCAGGAATACAAGGGTTTCCTGAAGAAATTCTTGAATTCTAAGATTGTTGGGGAGACCCCTGATAAGGGAGATATTTGTGATTGTGTGAGACTTATTTACCATATTCCTGTAAAGCTTATCTTGATTTCGAGATTTCCTCTAAACTAATAATTCATATAGCAGAATCATTATTGGAGAATCTGTGCTATACAAAATTTCTTGACTTCTTTTTATACTCTCCTCGACCTCAGATATTGAAAGTCATAAAGTCATCAAAGTATGTGCTGAGATACAGTATAAGAGCCGAGATAGAGGCTGAGATCATAGATTCAATACTGGAGGAATGTTCAAAGTACATAGATAAGCAGATTGTAGCTATTAACTGTATGCCATATTATTTATGTTCTCTCAAAACCAAATGTCATGGAAATTATGTTAAAATTGTATTGGAACAATTGTTCTGATTTTTATAGTATTATGTATGTAGGCTGTCTTCTTAAATAACTACAAATGTTGCACATATCACCTGCTACAAAAGACATGCTCAATCCAATCCAAGCCTGGTTAAATTGGGCTGACATCATTGTATCAGATGCCATGAATTTTTCATGTTCCAGTGTATTGTTAATCAAAGGCTACTCTCACTCTATATTTTGATGACAACTCTAGTATAGTATGGCAGATGTATTATTGATTGGGAGCTGATTCACCTCCTTATACCACTTCTGTTGACCTCTCGTCTGCCTGCAAATATTAGAGTTGCTATTTAAAATGATATGAAATATTATTATTATGATGTTGTTATCTTAGTCTGACTTCCTAGAAGTTTTAGCTTCTGGAAATTTTTGCCTGCCAAACCTGTTTGCATCTCCTCTGTTAAACCAAAACTAGTACCCAGGTATGCATCTCATTTATCCTATACCCCACTCATCTGGGTCCAGTCATGTCTACTGAGTTTCATATACCCTATTTCTATTTGAGCCTACCTGTATATATTAACATCCCAATACCATAACATAATGGCAAGTGACTTGCTTGGTCCACCACTCAAGTGGCTCAATTACCCTAACTTGTGCAGCTGGTCCTGGAGCATTTTCAAAGAAGTCTACTATGTTATTCTAGATAAATTGGCAGTTGAAGTCTCCACCCACGATGTACCAGGACATGATGTTGGAGAGAGCAAATTAGATCCTCCCGGTAATTTTGCAGCCTGTACTGGAAGTCTAAGGTCTGAATTTTAATTACTCAGATGTATAGGAATTAATTGATGTGATGATCAAGCATACACTAGGCTCATATCACCATATTTCCCTATATGCCTACACATTACCATTCCCTTGGTCTTACATACCTTATTCGACTTAGGCTGCACTCCCGCGCATTTACCAACCGGGCCTTGACTTATTAGACTGTGTGTCTCATCTTTCCATGTCCTGTCCATTGCTGTCTAACTCCATTGGTGCGTTGTAGAGACTCCATTGTGAGTAGCCTCACAAAGGCTATATTTCCACTCTGTCTCTACCAACGCGACAATATGCGATAAGGCAACACTAATGCACTAAATGTGTGACGCTTCCGCTTTAAATGCGCATCCGCGTGCCTTGCGCCTATATTGTGCCTCTATGGCGCCTTACGCATTCCTACGGCGCCTTTGCGCGCACTTTCGCACCTTACCTTCATGTTCGCCTTTCTGAGTTGCCTGTCCTCAGCATGTCCTGTCCTGTCCTTCTATGATCCGCTGGTGCATTTTACTTTGCATTTTCAAATCAAATGACATTAGCTATATACTATGCATGTTTGCACATATTTCCTTATTCTACAGTACAACGAGTCTTTTTTGCTTTGGCTTAGCGCCTGGGAACATTTACTATAGACATGAGGACTTTGCTAGATTTTTCACTTACTACTGACCCACTACATCCCATCATCTCGCATCAGTGTAAATCCATCTCTATTCATTGCAAAATCAACCACTGTGCGACTTTCTATTCCTTTTACTGCAAGCTCTCTTAAGAAAATCTTGAGAGATCTTCACACTACTTCTGCCTCTTTACTGTCCCCTATAGCGCGCCTGTAAGAATCGCATATTCTCTACACCCCGACCATGACTTCAAATCAAAGTTCATGGACGAAAGTCCAGAACCATCCACGTGACTCATGGATGCGAAGAAGCCCACGCTTCGCATCCGAGTTATGCGGACACATACCCTCTTTCTTACCACCATTATCTCACTGTCGCTGACGACCATACACCCTCCTTCTCGTTAACATTGCTCAGTTCCATTCTACTGCACCGGAAATGGTCAAGGCCATACGCAACTCTCGTCACATTGTGCTCTACGCGCTGCCCTATTGCCATCATCTATTCAATTGTTCTCGTACTCTACCATTTCAACCGCTCAGGCTCAACGCCACCTCTCTATCTCTCACTTAATTCCCGTTTTGCTTGACGGCAAGGACCCTTACAGCTACCAGTTAAAATAACGCTCATGTACATTTGAGAGAATTAGTCTTTTTGCCTCCCGTTAGGTTTGCGCGCTCAAACCGTTATCAGCTCCATCCGCTCATTCAACTACTATCGCTATTACCGATTAAGATCTATCACTATCTACCACGTTTCACTTAACAATCCCCGACGAACTCATCAAAGCCTCTACACGCCTATAGCACGCTTGTTCCGCCTCGTGCGTCCGCCTTTCATCGTGTTTACAAGGCGCCTCGCATGCACACTTTGTGCAGATCCCTTTGCTGACTTGTTCAGTGTATCCCCTTGCATCTACTCAAGGAATAGACTCAGTAAAGATCCTCTTGGGCCGACTACTACTCGCGTTCGAGGACTACTGCAGGCACTTACCTTATATTTTTCAGTATAGACCCACCCAAGATTCCTCATCTTCAGTGTTTTCTCTAGTATTTCTTATTGCTAATCACCTATAGTAGATATTACATGTCACTGCACACATACCGGTAGGCATTTTACATATGAGTATCCCTGTGCTCCTACACTTGCTACTATCTTCGCATGTACATCCCGGTGCTTCACGCAGTGTTATATATGACCTGCTGAAAATACTTGATAGTTAGTTTCCCTTTACCTGTCATCCCCGGACCTCAGTAGCGGTAGTTTCACTTGGTAGTTCTGGACTTGTGAATATCAGATCATTTGACTTTCCATCTCCTTGACCGACGGTACTTGACAGCTCTAAATACCGAGTGTCCTTTGAATTTACTGCCTGTCTGGACCGCTACCGGATATACCGCTTTACCGCAGTATCTTACCTTTGCCTTCATCTACCTTTGGAAGATTCGGAAGGAGAAGACGAAGAAGATATTGAGGAGTGGATTGATGAGGTATTAGGTTGCAGTTTGTGGGTGACAAAGGAGTTGGATAGCGAGTGGCAAGAGACGAAGAACGGTGCCATGCATGGTATGTGAATGATACCATACCTGTTGTATTTGTATTGTCCAGTATTTGCCTCGTATCCAATTACGCAAGCCTCGTATTTTCTTACGTGTATGTGTATCTCTTCGTATTCAGTTTTCTAGCTCTTGTATTTTCATTCACCATGTATTTGTAGTGATTATGTGATACTCTGTGTTTGTTTATTTTTGTTTGTGCTTTGTTCAGCCACTCTTCTGTTTATTTTTGTTTGGGGCTTCATTTCTGATTCATTTATTTCTGTTTGACATCATTTCAGCCACAAGATTATGTCAGAACATCATGTGACTGATAGATCTTATGGTTTATGATTGTATTTGTTTAGCCATGCATGGTCACGATTGATAGATGATTCATATAAGGAAATATAACTCATATTGACTCATGTAGACATGTGACTTACCACAATTGGTATATTTGTTATTTGGTATGTAATGTAGATTACAAATAGCAGATTAGATCTCACCACATTTGGAATTGCTGGTGATATAATCATGCTTATGTAAGGGGCTTCAAAATGTATATAAGGACCCATTTTTGCTGCCAAAATATTGCTTTCCCACTTTGCTGAGATTCAAATCCAAGTGTGATTACCTAAGAATCCAAAGTGCAGGCAACCAGTGCCTTGAAAGTAAGTTTAAGTGTTACCGTATTTAGTTGTACATACCCACAGGGGTTGATTGTATAACTATCATATTTGACATTGAAGTCATACTTGTCACCATTTTAGCGTTAATTCGTTTAAGGGATCTGTTGACACAGAAGGGTTGACTTTCACTACTCAACCACAAAGTTATACACTACCTTACAGGGGTTAACTGTATAACTAATGTCACACCACCAAGAGTTGCCTATTGCTAATCCAAAGCTACGCAACTAACGCATAAGTATCAGTGCCAAGTTGTAACTGCGCCTTTACAACTTTCGTATTTAACTCAGGACATCATGTCCAATGCATCATTACTAACTGTTGTACCCTGCTATTGCCGTACAACCTTTTAACAGGAACTCAAGACAAAACTTACGAATATTATTCTAACGACACAAACTTAAGGAGAACACGACAAAGTTGAAACAGACTTTCATAGGTTGAAACACGACCTACTAGGGTGAAACATACCTATTGATTATTCCAGAACACAAACAAATTCCTACTCAAACTCTACCCAGTGCTCTTTGTACAAAGCAAGCAGAGGACAACAAACTAAATCCTCCCAAGAACTCACTGCGTTATCTACTACGAAAACTAGAAAGTCGTAGACCGCGTACTTAAGGACTGGTAAGAAGTCTTCCGCGTATAATAGTGTTGTCATTATACGCAAATTTATATAAGACCCTTAAGTAACAGGACAACGGGGCATTTATTTTCAACATATCAACAACAACATCCACCTGCAATGTTGTAATCCCATCTGACAACAACTCTCTCCGACTCGACACTGACCTTCAATCCATCCAAACATTCCTTGAGACGCTATCATTCCCTGTACCCCAGCCTCAGAACATGCACGACTCCACAAGCGCGCACTCCAATTCTTTGTCCAAGGATATCGTTTATGGCGCAAGGAACCAGCCGGGCATCACCAGCTCGTTGTGTTCACCCCAGATCGGTTTCGAATCTTACAAGACACCCATGACAAGCTCGGACATAAGGGATTTTATTTGACTTGATGCACGCTTGCAGACCATTTCTGGTGGCCCTCGCTTGACAAAGACTTAACTTGGTATCTCAAGACATGCCATCAATGCCAGACTCGCTCAGTCGCCAAAGTTGTCTTACCCCCTTCCGTCTCTATGCCAGCTTCCTTGTTTCAACAAACCTACACTGACACTATGTTCATGCCCTCATCCAACGGGTATGATCGTATTGTGCAAGCTCGCTGCTCCCTCTCTTCATGGCCTGAGTGGAGAATGCTCAAATCAGAAACGGCGCGCACCTTGGGAGCATTTATTTTTGAAGAAATTTTGTGTAGGTGGGGAGTGGTAGAGGAAATAGTAATGGACAATGGACCACCATTCGTAGCGGCAGTCAGCTGGTTAGCAGAGAAGGACCACATCCACCACATCCGTGTCTCGGCATACAACTCTCAGGCCAATGGCATCATCGAACGATCACACCAAACAATCCGCAACTCTCTCGTAAAGCTTGCAACGGCGACATTACGCAGTGGCCGAAGTTTGCGCCCTACGTATTCTGGGCAGACAGAATTACCACTCGCCGCGCTACAGGTCATACCCCATACTACTTGGCTCACGGCATCGAGGCCCTCCTCCCTCTTGACCTTACAGAAGCGACCTTCATGCTGCCAGATATCCATGCGCCACTTTCTACAGCAGAATTGGTTGGCTTATGAGCACGCCAGCTCGGGAAACGAGAGGATGATTTAGCCCTTGCCCAACAACGACTCTTCACCAGCTGTCTAGCCTCAGTCAAAGACTTTGAGCGCCGTTTTTCTTCATCCATCCATGACTACAACTTTCCACCGGGTTCTCTCGTGCTAGTCCTCAATAAGAAGATTGAAGCGGCCTCCAATATCAAGTGTAAACCTCGCTATTTCGGCCCCATGGTGGTTGTTTCTCGCGCTCAAGGAGGATCTTACAAGCTCGCAGAGATTGATGGGACTGTATCTAAACTCACGTTCGCGGCATTCTGCATCATCCCTTACCATCCATGCTCTCCCACTTCCCTCGAAGTAACTCAATACATCAATCCACAAGCACTCTCAGGAGCCAACAACGAGCAAAACTAGATGCGTATCCTATTTTTTGTGCCTTGTTTCTTACAGTTTCTTTCTATTGCTATATTACCTTACACTATAGATTTCATTTGGGTACTGGGGGATCAACCGAGGACGGTTGATATTTGAAGTGGGGAGGTAGTGTAAGGAACCTATATCCTCTACGCACCGACCCAACCTTCAGATCAAACTACAATGTTCTGGATATGTCAGAAGATGCGAAGAGCTTTACTCTTTGCATCCGAATGTATTTGGACACATTCCTTTGTTTTCACTGTAGACTTTCGCCTTATGACATCGTTAACCTTTTACAATATCACACATTTCAGACCTCCCTTTGTTGACAGACGCCTCATTTTCCCTGTATACGCAAGTCTATTGAGCCACTCACGATATGTATATAAGCTTGTCCCCTACGCCTTAGACCTCAGCAATAGACAAGCCTTTACTCCTGCCAAAAGCCCTGCCCGGAACGCCCTACGACATTCACAAGCCAAATCCTTTTATCTTTGAAAAATCTCTCAAACAAATCTCTACGTCTTATCATTGATTTCCCGTTCAAACTCTGACGTAGCCTTACACAGATGTCAATTTTGTCGAATGGAAGAATAGCGGTAGGTCCAGTCCTTCTAGGACCACCTATTGCATGAACATGCCCATGCCCATAAGTTGCCTCCTGTTGGAGGAAATCAGCAATGGCTGGTCGTAAATCTGGTAGGGCAAATTTATTAGTGGCTTCATCCACAGTGATTTTCCGAATGGAGGGATCATATGCAAGATGAAGGGCAGTGTGCTTGACAACAAAGGAGCGAAGTGGTAAAGGCACCAAACCTAATTCTTGGCGCTGGAGTAGCCTAGAGATTTCAAAATAGTTTGTGATTGGGCGTGACCATTGTAGAGACTTGATCCTGAGTAGCCTCACAATGGCCTATTTTTCAATGTAGGTCAAGTCTAGAATACTACGCATGCAAGGCAATACTTGCGCGACTTGCGCGCACCTTAGGCAAATTTTCCCACGCCTAAGTGCCATAGGGTGCCTGACCTCCAGAGTGTTTTCCCATGTCCAACCAAGTTCCCAGGTGTGCATTTCTCCATTTATCATTTATTCCATCATGATACCATGTTTTTTTTTTTCACCTATTACCATGACCTATTACCATCACCACTTACCATTATCAAGTTCCGAGTTTTCATCAATGTTTTGAATATATCATCACAAACCCTAGTAGCAGTTAGCTCTAGTGGCTACATCTGCATCTCAGTCCATGCCTTTATGTCTCGTTGAGTCTCACTATTGCTCGCCTACCGTTTTTGCCCAGTTCCGCTTTGCAACACGCTTTGCACGCCTATAGCGCCTTTGTTCCCACGCCTTTCACCTTATAGCATGCCTCGCGCATTCCCCTAGAGTTGTCACCTGTGGATATAAGCTTTCTCTGCTTCCCCTAAGGGACGAACATATCACACCTATATTTCTTCCTTTCAACATTTATATCAGCTGCACCCTCAGCTGAGTTGAAGATCCTTCACCGTGTTGCACCAATGGGAAGCTCGTCAGCATCATTAACATCAGGATCTTCATCGTCAGGATCTGAATCTTCACATTTCCCAGTACTCTCCTCGTGATCTAAAAGACCAGAAGCAAGCTCAAATCGGCAACATTTTTCAATGTGATCAAGATGTCAGCAAATCTGAGGGTCATAATTGTTGTTATTGCTAGATCTTGTGGGATCTTTAACCTCGGTAATATGAGCATGTTCAGTAACATTGGCAGACCATTGTCCTATGACGCCAGAGTTGTAAATACTGGTAACAATGCTTTGCATCAGTTCCAGCTTGGGTATCCACCAGTTGTTGATGACTCTGTTGCCCTTCCCCCGGCGAACCCCAGCAGCAATGATCATGTCCTTGTTTGCATGGAACTCAGCTAATGAGTCTGAGATATGTTTTATATCCTCCTCATCAATGCATGGCAACTGCACAAGCTATCAGAATTGCATGAATGCGTATACAGCAGTGAGGATGCCAGTAGGTACTGCATCTTCACTAACTGCAATGATATATGTTTGATGTCCCGTTGACAGCACCCGGTGGCTTGCTTCAGCTTCAAGATTCCTCCTTGAAAGTGACGGTAGCCAGTCATTGGTTGTAAGACAGAAAAACAGAAGTCTATCTCAGACTCTCCAACAGCGCAAATGAGCCATTTTGCATCATGGTCATAGAATTGCTTGTGAATATGGTGGAGTGATTCTGGTGTGAAAAAATGGGAAGGTTCCACTAGCACCCAGTCACACCAGAATAGTTTCTCAATACCATTCAGTCTGAACTTCTGTGCTTCATGGAAAAATGCCTTGACATCATTGGGATCAGCGCATGACTTTACAACAGTGAGCTGCGGGAGAGTTGTCGATTTTGTCTGAGGTTTGTGCCGAAAGTAATCTCCAAATTGCTTGTACATCGCCATAGTTACAGGCAATGTTTTTCCTCCACCAGATGCCAGCATCATTGCTTCTGGGGTGTCAGGAATGTAGCTTGCGAGAGGGGTGAAGCAGTAATGACTAAGCCCAATAGGGTCTGATAACATGACGCCCAATCGAGCAGCTTGCTTTGAAGGTTCAAGAATGATGTCAAGGCATTGGTGTATCAGGTGATCCTCCAATACTGTCATATTCTGTTCCTGAAACCTTATTCGTCCGGACCGGACGATCCGGACCTGGCCTAGACTTCATTATCTTGAGTCCCCATTAGTATGTGCTTCTATTCTACCCCTATGTGCCCGGACCTTCTTAACAGTTAATATCCGACTCCATTCTGATCCTTTCCGTTAGTCTATTCATTTAACTCATTCCCTTTGTTCTATTTGATATCCGGCTCCACTCTCAATCGTCTGCAGTTTATTCTTTCGACTTAGTCTCTCTAGTACATAGCATTAGCTTCCGGGGGCTGCGCTTCGGCCGGATACCCGTTGGAAGTACTACAGTATATAAACCCGCTGTAACCCGTAGTATTTCTTTAGTTCGAATATCATCTTAGACTTGTCCTTTCCTTGTGTCCTTCGGACCTCCGGCCTAGTCTCGTCCTCCACCTCCGAGCCTCGGGATTATATCCCTAAGGCTAAACTCCTCCATCCCGCCTTCGGGTAACTTCTATATAGTTCCGGACATCGTTACCTCTCGTCCAGACGACTCTTACACCTTCGTCCGACATTATCCGCCCTTTGTAAATTAGGGGCACGTACTCGGGTAAAGGGCGCAGCGCACGAGCTGAAGCCAAGCCCCTCCGGACCACCCGTTGAGCATAGTCTTAACAAATACGCCCTTCATTCTCTTCTTCCTATGGATGAACTTTGGGACAGATAGAAGGGCTGTGAGAACAAAAGCATTGGATGATGATTTCAGTCATATCTTCATATGTATATTTGCAAGGCTAATCAGGAGTGGATGAGCCACACAATCCCCTGTTAACAAAGTGATATTTGTCTTGTCAGAAGAGAGAATGGTGCCAAGGAGAGTCACACCACTAGGGATTGCCAACTTCGAGGATACATCAGCCACAGACTTCAAAATTTGAGTTGTCGTTACACACCTGCATGTCCCATGTGTCATCTTCTGTATGAGAGAACCGACTATTAACATGGTCTAATAGATTGATTAATAACAGCAGTATGAAAGCAAAACGCACTTACTAGTAGTATTGAGTGTCAAGTTTGAATAGTGTTGAACATCGCAATGCCGTTTTTCCTCCGGCGCTCTGAGTGCATGTGTCCGACATTAAGGTCGGCCAATAATAAACACTCGTTTGCAGCTTCTGCCTGACGGTGGCTGATATTGATGAGGATTTGATGATGTTCCAAAAGGCAGTCAGCCAGGTATATTTGAGCTTGACAGACTTTACGTTTAGCCTGGGCTGCTTTGAGCGCGAGGTCAGAGTTGTCTTCATCCTCATACAAGGAGTTGAACTCAGCTGAGTCTCGTCCCTGCAGATAGTGGATATGTATATGAGTCATAACTTGAAAGCAACATAATAGTGATGGCAACTCACGAAATGTATCGCTATTGGTAAGATCCCCTCCTCCTCCTCCCCTTCTTCCTCCTTGACAGAGTGTGATTGCGATAGAGAATGTGAAAGGCGTGGATGTCCAAATCTGGATCCAGGATAGCATGATGATAAGGCTGGGGGAATTGAAGAGGCATCAGAATTGCGTGAGTCACTTGAAGAACAGTAGGATTGGCAAGAGGATGTGCGATAGGCGATTTTTGGGGAGGAGCGATGAAAGATTTCAGATTTAGAGGACATAAGGTAGAAGCTTGATATTGATTGCACGACTGGACTTCGTGAAGATGGCATGGGAACTTGAAGGAACTTGGGCAAATGTCAACACCCACATGCACAAAGTGTGGAAAGGTGTTCACTAGGGACTCCAGCGTCATTCGACATCTAAGCCAACCTCGGACATCCTGTCACAGCTCCGTTCATGACCTTGTCGACATCTTGGAGTTCGCAGATCTAGTTCCACCACAATGATCCCTCAACCCACCTCCCAGTCAGAATCCGAATACTGGTATGGGTCGGAGACTTGATCTTACTGATGACTCCCAAGTTGATGCTCAGGCCTGGGATGGTGTTAAGACCCATACCGGAGGGTCTCGTTAGGGAAGGAAGGGCTTGGCCTCAGCTCGTGTGCTGTGCCCCTTACCCGAGTACATGCCCCATATTTCAGAATGAAGTCCGGAGGACATCTAATGAAGTTCAGTAGAACTCCGAAGGTAAGGCAACTCTGGTGAAGTGCCCAATGGACTTCCAGCAAAGCGCGGGAAAGTCCGGACATGATGTCCGGACTGCGGGAACTCGTCCGGAAGCATATCCGGAGCGCGGGAACTAATCCAGACAGATGTCCGGAAATGGAAAGACTGTTTCAATGAAGTCCAGTGGAACTCCGAAGGTAAGGCAACTCTAGTGAAGTGCCCAATGGACGTCCGGAAAAGCGTGGGAAAGTCCGGACATGATATCCGGACTGCGGGAACTCGTCCGGAAACATATCCGGAGCGCAGGAACTAAATCCGGACGTACGTCCGGAAATAGGAGGACTACTTAGAAACATGTCCGAGAGTGGAACAGATAAAGGTTTGAACAGGACAAAGGCATCAAGCCAAGGTCCGGACGGAGGATGTGTTGGAGGACGAAGGATAAGCGGAGGATGGAGGACATAGGACGAAGGATGGACGGAGGACGGAGGACGTAGGACGAAGGATGGATGGAGGATGTAGGACGTAGGATGAAGGACGAAGGATGGATGGAGGCCTAAGGCTGAAGGACTGGAAGAAGGCCGAAGGACAGGAGATGGACGAAGGCCGAAGGACAGGAGATGGACGAAGGCCAAAGGACAGGAGATGGACGAAGGCCGAAGGACTGGAGATGGACAAAGGCCGAAGGACTGGAGATGGACAAAGGCCGAAGGACTGGAGATGGACGAAGGCCTAAGGCCGAGGGATGGACGAGGGATGGGCGAAGGCCGAAGGACAAGGGATAGCTATCCGGACGAGGTCTGGAATAGCCCAGGATGGGTGAAGGACGAATGACAACTATCTGGACGAAGTCTGGAGTAGTCCAGGACAAACAAAGGACAAAGGATAGCTATCCAGATGATGTCCAGAATAGCCAAGGATAAGGAAGGACTACCATAAGGTAGGGTCGGAGTGTAAGGGAATCAATCCCTAAGGCTTCGGGGATGGAAGCAAGATTGATGGAGAATAACTGTAATATTCGAACTAAGGAAATACTATGGGTTACAGAGGGTTTATATACTGTAGTACTCCCAACGGGTATCCGGCTGAAGCGCAGTCTTCGGAAGTCAAAGCTATGTACGAGGGAGTCTAACACAAAAGAGTATACTGCGGAATGATCAAGAGTGGAGCCGGATATGAAATGGAACAAAGGGAACAAGTTAAATGAACAGGAAATGAATAGACTAACAGAGGGATCAGAATGGAGTCGGATATTAACTGTCAGGAGGATCTGGGCATATAGGGGAAATGGATTCTAGAACAGGGTATGACAATATCCGAGGACCGGAAAAGCGGTGGTGACTAAATGGAGATATGGCCGGACCGTGGGAAAATGGTCCGGAGATATCCGGACAGGATGTGGAGGTCCGGAGATCCGGAGATCCGGTGAAGGATCTTCAACTCAGCTGAGGGTGCAGCTGATATAGATGTTGAAGGGAAGAAGATATGGGGTGCAATAAGTTCGTCCCTTAGGGGAAGCGGAGAAAGCAAATATCCACTGGTCACAACTCTAGGGGGAATGCACAAAGCGCATGATAAGGCGAAAGCGCGGGAACAAAGGTGCTATAGGCGCGCGAAGCGCGGGAAAGTTGCGCATCAAAAAGCGGAACTGGGTGAAAGCGGAATGTGGGCAATAGCAAGACGTTAAGACATAGACTGAGATGCGGATATGACGACTGATGCGGATATGGCCACTAGAGCTAACTGCTACTAGGGCTTGCGATGTATTGTTCAAAACATAATAAAAATGTGGTACTTGATAGATGGTAAGTGGTAGTAGATGGTGGTAAAAGGTAATGGTGTAATGATGTAAAAGTGTGTAGTAAAAATGTGTACCAAGTGAAAATAAACATGGTACGATGTTGAAATAAATGATAAATGGAGAAATGCATACCTGGGAACTTGGTTGGACATGGGAAAACACACTGGGAAGTCAGGCGCCCTATGGCGCTTAGGCGCGGGAAAGTTTGCCTAAAGCGCGCGCAAGTCGCGCAAGTGTCGCCTATGTCGCGCGCGTCGCGTGAACGTCGCGTTTATCGCGCAAGTGTCGTGTTGTATGCGTAGTACTGTAGACTCAACCTACATTGCAATACATGCCATTGTGAGGCTACTCAGGATCGAGTCTCTACATCTCCTGGGGGCTTAAATTCTGAGTGTCCCCACTCAGTGCATCAAGTGGTGACAAAGCGGAGTTGTGATGAGAGTATATGGTGATCAAAGAGTGTAATGCGAGTGTGTCTGAGGTGAATGTGATGAGGCGAGACTGGCGTAACAATGGCGCACTAAGCGCGGGAAAAGCGGAGGTATAAGGCGCCATAGGGGCATGGAAGCGCGGTAGTGTAGCGGATGCACAAAGCGACTCTGGTGCATGCAAACACACTGTAAGCTCGGAGATGTGATGGTGACAATTGCTTGAATGATATGAAGATGATTGCAATGATGCGAGAGTGACGTGTCTGAGGCGCGTGAAGCGCGGGAACATTCGCGCTTGAGAAGCAGAAGTGCGCGAATGCGGTATCAAGCGATGGTGCAACTTCTAGAGGATGTCAGGATGCAAACTCATGATGACAATGGATGGTGGATGATGCGAGTGTGGCGTGACTGTGCTGCATGAGGCGCGGGAGTATTCGCGCTTGAGGCGCCTGAGGTGCGCGGATGTGCATGATAAGCGCGTATGTCGCGTATGTCGCGTAGGCGTCGCATAGTGCAGGGAAGGTGAAGAGGCGAATGTCCAGTGATATCCAAGGTGTGGAAGGCGAAACTGCATGTTGAGGAAGCGGTCCAACCCATGTCCAAACCGAGTCCCACTAGGCGCACTATGAAATTGGTGCTAAGGGAATGAATGACATGAGTAAATGTATAAGCAAAAAGGCGAAAATGAAATGATAAACTTTGCGGATGTCCTGTCCGTCTTGTCTTCTTCATGCAGCTATCAACATCTATGTCCTCCTTTGTGCTAAGCGCGAGGCGCGTAAGGCGCGGGAATTAGGCGAAAGGCGCGAGAATGAGGCGCTATAGGGGAGCATTCTAAGGTAACAATGTGCATGGTGCCGTGGCATGCGTTAGAAGCGAAAATGAATATCCTACTTGGTTGGGTGGGACGAGTCTATAGTTGTTTTGTTGTTTTTGTTGTTTTCTTTTAAGCGGATCTATGAGTGTATATATCAGTGTTTTATTAGTCTTTGGGGCGATGTAATGATGAGAAAAATGAAAGGTGAAAAGGGCGCTGGACAAAAACCAGGGTAAAACAAACTATATCCTATGAAAAGCGCGGTATATGGTGATTTTCGCGAAAATGATGGCTGAAGCGGTTTAAGCGGATGAGGCGCGAGGCGAAGGCGCATGAGGCGAAGGTGATAAGCGACAGGGAGTGGTGTAATCTTCATCTTCCATACTCTGCAACAACTTTTTCAACTGGGTATAAACCAATCTTCTTCAAACTCGCGATAGTGGCGGACTAGTAACTGGAGGGATGAACTCTTGCACTATGTGGCGCCTATTAGGCGCGCGCCAAGGCGAGGCGAGGCGACAGTGGTGGAAAGGCGCTATAGCATGATAGGCGATAGGCGACGCTGGTGCGTTAGCGCGTTTAGGCACAAAAATGATTATGTCCTCTGGTTGCGCGAGGATAGGCTGAAATAGCGAAAACGCGTTAGTGAGAGAGCTATATGAAGCGAAATTAGGCGCGAATATGGTGCGAATGATGAGGATAGGCGATGTATGAAGGCGACATAGGCGCCTGGTTATGAATGGATGGTGCTTGATATGAAATAAAAGGATGACATGAACACGATAGGCGAAAATGCGAAAAATGCGAATAAGGACAGATGGTGCAATGTTGAATGTGATGATGGATGATATAGGCGGATTTGTATGTGTCAGGCGCGCGCCTAAGTCGCGCCTGAATGGCTGATTGAAATATAAGTCATGGTGAATATGAGGAATGTGGTTAAAAAGTGATAAAGTGGTGAAAATGCGATGGAGGGAGAACTGTGATGCAATGATGGGCGCCTTAGGCGCGAAAATTAAGGCGTGAGGCGCGCAACTGTGGCGCCTGAGTGAGGGAATGATGGTGAGCTTAAATGAAGATAAAGGTGAAGTATTAGCAACTGGTGAAAAGCTCCTTGAGAGCAAAAAACGTGAAACAAGCGAAAAAGGCGAAATAAGCGAAGGTTGAATGTACAATGCCTCAAGGCGCGTGTACTGCGCAACTTCAGGCGCCATAGGGTGCACTGGAGGCACCTCAGAGTCGCCTAAGACATGTTCTATATGCTGGGCTGGCAAAGTGATGCATGGATGTTTGACTGGCGCGTGATAGTCACTGTAAGCGGAACACGCGATATGCGCGGTATTGTCAGTGATAAGCAGATTGAGCAGAGACAAACTCTGGTTGAAATGAGGTGCATTTTGGAGCTCTGTCACTGCAGAATGCTCCTGGATAGGCGCGCTAAAATGTGTTGGGTGTTTGAAAAAGAATGAAGGGATCTCCTCTGGTAGCACGTTTGGCGCGTTCGCGATAGCGGTAGGCGCATGTATGTCAAGCTGGGGTGAAACAACTTCAACAAGCTGATCTTCTGGGTCGCTCTGGGGCTCTGTAGGCTCGCCTATGATAGGCGCCTCGATGTAGGCTGGTGCAAGGGCGACTTTGACAATATGCGATGCTGGAGTAGGCAGAAGGGGAACAACTTCGCGTATTTCGTGTACTGGCGCAATAGCTGCAGCTACTGGCTGCTCTAAGGCGCATGCTGGTTGCTGAGGCGCGCCTACAAGTAGCGCTTTATGGGGTGCTTCAAGGGGCGGAAGCGGAATAGCGGATTGCGCGCTAGTAGGGCGCATGTAGCGTTTGACAGCACATTCTGGATACATGAACAAGGCAAAGTTAGCGAAATCTTCATAGTTGTTGTTACCTTCATAGCACTGAAACACCTCTCTCTCATTAGGCGCAGCATACTTCAATGCATACTTGATGATATCCTTATCTGACAGCCCAAGTGGTTGCGCGAGTCGTTCTACTGACTCCAGGAAGTTGATGAGTTGAGTATAGTCGCCAGAAAAACGCGGAGCTGCGCTGCAGGTGCGCAAAGGCATGCCAAAGGAATCTACCAGGGTGTTCATGGCGTGATGGTGGAGGCGCGTAAATTGCGAATTTCGCGATTTGGGCGGAAAAGTGGAATAGGCGGAATAGCGAAAGGCGGAATAAGCGGATATGTGGGAAAGCGGAATAGCGGAATAGGCGAAAAAGCGAAACAGCGGAATAGGCGGAAATGTGATAATGCGAATGAGGCGAAAATGCGGAAAGCGGATATGCGGATAGATTTGAGTTGAGTTGAAAGGGTGTGGATATGCTGACTGATCCCCTCGCGGTGGGCTCCAGTTGAAGGATCTTCAACTCAGCTGAGGGTGCAGCTGATATAAATGTTGAAGGGAAGAAAATATATGGGTGCGATAAGTTCATCCCTTAGGGGAAGCGGAGAAAGCGAGTATCCACAGGTGACAACTCTAGGGGGAATGCGCGAAGCGCGTGATAAGGCGAAAGCGCGGGAAAGTTGCATGTTGAAAAGCGGAACTGGGCAAAAGCGGTATGCGAGCGATAGCGAGACGTTAAGATGTGGACTGAGACGCAGATAGGACGACTGATGCGGATATTGCCACTAGAGCTAACTGCTACTAGGGCTTGCGATGATTTATTCAAAACATAGATAAAAACTCGGTGATGGTAATGAGATGATGGTGGTAGTTGGTGATGTGTAAGTGGTAAAAAAAGTAATGTGAAAAATGTCCAAGTCTCAATGTAAAGTGAAAATAAACATGGTACGATGTTGAAATAAATGATAAATGGAGAAATACCCACCTGGGAACTTGGTTGGACATGGGAAAACACACTGGGAAGTCAGGCGCCCTATAGCGCTTAGGCGCGGGAAAGTTTGCCTAAAGCGCGCGCAAGTCGCGCAAGTGTCGCCTAAGTAGCGCGCATCGCGCGAACGTCGCATTTATCGCGCTAGTGTCGCGTTGCATGCATGGTACTGTAGACTCGACCTACATTGCAATATATGCCTTTGTGAGGCTACTCAGGATCGAGTCTCTACAGCGGGACGGTTTGTTACCGTGTTTGGGATCCTGTGGATAGCAAAGAATATGCAATGAAAGATTGTTGGGTAAGTGAGCACAAGAGATACCACAAAGTGGATGTCCTTGAGAGGGTCAAAGGCATTCCTAATGTGGTCCAACTTGTAGACCATTGGGATGTCCTGTTCGATGGGGAGGCTGACTGCATGGCCAGGACAGGCCTGATAAGAGGTTCTGCAACAGATATCACCGGCGCCTTCTCTTGACCCCCTGCGGAGATCCATTATGGGATTTCAGCTCCAGGAAGGAACTGATTTGTGCCTTTCGTGACTTCGTGGTCGGTGAGTTCGGTCTCATCTGTTTGTTTTGTTGTATTGTTGTAGAACAACAAACTGTACTAAGAGGAAATGGGCAGCAAAGGAAGCGGGTGGGCAGAATGAGCCCAAAGGACTTGAATGACTCTACCAAAGCTTAAAAGAGAGAGAGAGAGAGTGTGTGTGTGTGTGTAGGAAGCTAAGAGATCACTCCAGAATGAGGGAAAGGCTGTATATCAGGAGCTAGGTAGTGAGCTATGAAGCTACAAAAACTACACAAGCTACAAAACTGGGGAAGCTGCCAATCCTAGAAGGAGAGCTACCAGAAATATAACTGAAAGTCTAGCTAATGGTGGAGGAATAGGGCGAAGATTTGGTGATTATGTAAGCAGTAAAAATGCGAACATAAGGAAGGGAAAATGAAGGTAAGTGAAACTATGGAAAAGCTGTCAATGTAAGCCCAGCTAGGAAAGAGTCTCTACATCGTCTAACATTTTATCTATAGCTCATGAAGCAATGATTCGGCAATGAGTTCTCCACGGAGACCTTAGCCCAAACAATTTCGTGATCCATGAAGGGATCGGGTATTTCATCGATTTCGACCACGCAGAGGGTGAGACATTTACAGTTTTATTCGGTACTGTAAGTTTGAATGTGAAGCTCGTGACTCTTGCTATTGATTGATGATCTCAATATTTCAGGGCACTGTGCCGTATATCTCCATGCGCATTTTGAAAAAAATGTCAAAGAACGCGGACATTGTCACGAAGTCTATTCAAGCAAAGAAGAACAACTCCAACAACTCCAACAACTCCAACAGCATCACTCAGCTAGAGCTGATTGAGCACAATCCTGGTGATGACCTCGAGTCACTATTCTACATCTTTTTCGAATTTGTTTTGAAGTATGGGGGGGCACATGGTGTAGTTGCTCCAACTTGGGGTAAGACGACTATGCCATGGGCGGATGCCTATGAGAATTTGGGTGCTACAAGTGGTTTGTGCGCCACCTTTTTGGCGAAAAAGGGAGCCATGTCCGAAAGTGATATTATGATGGACCGAGTATCAGACTATTTCTCGGAATTCAAGCCCATTGTTGATGAATGGCGCCTTTGAATTCATCACTCGGAGTCCAACCTCCAAGAAGCCATTGTTCACGACCATGTATTCCAAATGCTCATCAAATTCATTTTGAAACTTGGTGATGAAGTACCAACCCCATTTCCCTCTTCATCCCTTCCAGCAACCGCTCCCCCGGGTGCCCCAAGTATTCGTCGTACTGGGGCCCCCCCCCATTGTTCAACCCACAGCAGGGCCTTCTCTTCGTTGTTCAGCGCGGCTCAGCTCAAGCCGGCGCATTTGACTTGATGCTGCCGTGGACTCACGCAATTCTGATGCCTCTTCAATTCTGATACCTCTTCAATTCTCTTTGATTCTGATGCCTCTTCTTAGAATATCCTTTATCCGACCTCACTCATATGTTCCTATATGTCTATCCTTCTTTTTCTTATGTTACCTCCCTTAGTATGCAAATAAGCAAATCATGGACATCTCATAGTAGTACTGTTCACACCATTCATGATTATGTAACAGGTTATGTCATGTTTATCAAGTGCGCACATTCTCAAGTTTTATCACACTACTACCATGCCTCCGAGGAAGAGGCCCAGACGTTCTTCACCAGATCTAGAGGCGACTGCTCGGCGAAGCTCAAGACCTAACCATGGTGTTGGTGGCCATGCTGCGCAGCTGCAAAAAGTCGGAGAAATGATTGCTGCCTCAGGAAGGAAAGGACCGAAGGGTGACGACCTTCAAATCAGTAGCTCTGAAGAAAATCCTATGTTTTCTTCGCAGCTTCAGAAAGGAAAGAAAAAGGTACTGTGAATTTTTCATGATTATGTTCGGGCTAATTCTTTCAGCCTCCTGCAAAACCTTGCAGCGCTCCCAAGAAAACGCAGAATGAATACAGATCAACTGAAAGCAGCCAGCGTTCTCAGGATCCTACTTCCCATCCAAACCTACATGTTGCTCGCTCTTTTGAAAGGTTCAGGTTCAAGGAATCCCAGTCCAATGGTCGCAAGAGGGCCAGCGAGAGACAGCCTGTGCAGAAGGAACCACAGTCCAGTGGTCACAAAACGGTTGGACGCAATGCAAGTCAGCAAGACGCAGGTCACGAGAAGGAGTTGACGGATAGCGATTGCGAGAAGGACAGGCAGAATGCAGATGAGCACAGGGAGCTTATGCCCATCATTCATGAACTTGACGAGTTTGATGATGATGCTGACTTCAATGATTATTTTGACCATGATATGCAGATGTGAGTATTTTTATGTTTATCATATGCGTTCACTCTGATATTATCTTATTTGCAGGGACAGAGATGATGGTCAGCGAACGGAAGACGACACAGGCGATTTTGACGAAAATGGGGGTCGAGCTTTATCTGATGGTGAAGCTCGAGGAGATATAGATTTGGGTGATGAACTCACAGATACGGAGCAGGACGAAGTATTTCCCTTTCTAAAGTTCCATTCCCGCATTGATCATCTGTACTCTAGGCTTACGATGTTCTCGAGCGTCATCACGCAAAGAACAGGCAGCGCAAAGCTCCTTCACCAACCTACTTGTTCAAGGGGAATGGGAAGGAGCATGCATGTACTTTCCCTCGCTCAAAATCCCCTCATCAATGCCCTTCCCAGCGTATTCATTCTAGATCTCGGTAATGCTCTCCCCCACACGTCCGGCGCTCAAAATCATATGGACTTTCTGCTGTTCAAGTGCATAGACACTCACCTGCACTTCATTCACGCCATTCCTCTCGCTCAAAGTCTCCGCGTCAACAATCATCTCAGCACCACAAATATGCACGCACTTCATCATCACATACGCAGTCTCCTCTTCGGCACCTATCTCAATGAAGTACTTCCTCAAGCCGCAGTCACACACAGCCTACCTCTCGTGGACACCCTCCATCACGCTCTCCATCTGATACTATTATCCCTTCAAGCCACAAACATTCTCGCAGTCTTACACCTGAAGATACTCATCAATCTGGAAACAGCAAATGTAAGGTCAAGACAACCCAGGAGAATCCTTCGAAGCTAGGATTTTATCCGCCCACCTGGCAAGCATTTCTGCAGATTGTGAAGTTGGAGATGTGGTTGCAGGCCATTCTAGCTCATCCAATTCCAGAGTGCCAAGATGCCCTCAACCTCGCGTGAGAAGTCTTGCACACTATGTTATGGACATACCATGAAAAGAAGATCAAACTTGAGAAAGGTAAGTTCTCCCTACACCACCGTCTATCCATCTCACATTGGTTTGTAAGGTTACTTTCCACAATACGGCACACAGATGGGCCGACTGGTAAGTTCCTAGTTTATTGATGACGAATGCAACTCGCTGACACTATGTTGATGAGCTTTGCGATGATCTATTTACCTTCCGCACAGAGCTCAAGAAAATCGTCATCTCTATCGTGAAAAGGGCATACAACATCTTCCTGCAGGGCTCAATGACGTGAAAGGACGATGTTCAAAAGCAGGTCACCACAGCTGCCACTAAGCTCATCAAGAGTGGTGATTACCTCCGGCTCCCTGACTCGTCTGGTGTAAGTCGTGATACCTGCTTATAGTGTCATTTTAATTTGATTCTTGCAGGGAAAATATAAGAATTTTACCATACAGGCTCTCAAATATGCTTGTCTCAAATTTTATTACAGCAACAGTAAGAAAGCCTTGAAGAATACGAATGAATTCTGTCAAACAATCCCCATCAACGCTATGCTTCTTGTAGCAGCGGTGGTATGTTAATAAATAAAAATTATTTCGCCGCTGATTATTCAACAGTTGAAGGGCGTCATCTCTGGCTTTCATGAGACTGGTACTGACAAGGTTCCCGATCTAACCGCTGAGCAATGCAGGATCCACTTCAACAACTTACGGAGATCGGTTGACACGCTGTTCAACATTCCAGAGCGCCGCGAAGAGCTTGAAGACATGTTGGAGCAATGGGCTAGGGTTGGCATGGGTGACTCTGAGTATGCAACTGGGAGCGTGTCGGGGAGTGATGCAGAGGACATCAACATCATACTTTAGTAATGCTCTGATCAATGTGCCATGTTTTCGTTAGACGAATGTTACAGCTTATGCGAGCCTTATGCATGTTTACCATGTGATTCGGCAATGGCATGGGTAACCCGTGGGTATCCACGAGCTTACCTGCACCCGTACCCACCACTTACCCATACCCATGGCCCAAGGGTCAGTTCAGGTACGGGTTTCGACAAGGGTATGTGTGGGTTCCATGGGTATATAACCCGTGGCGGGTAACCCACGACCCATGCATTGCAACTCGTATAGACACTGTAGTAGGTACAAACAATATATAAACTAAATCTTGATGGCATCCCAGCCATCAAGCAGCTTCGATTCCTCACCCTCGACATCCTCTAGCACAGCAACAGCTTTGACATCATAATCATGTACCAAACCCAGCTTGCTCCAAACGCCAACGCACAATAAGGCTCGAATGGTTTGTGAAGATAGCTGGCTCTGAATGTGAGAGAGCAGAAGATGTCCGCAGCTGAAAATACGTTCAACGTCGACAGATGTAGCTGAGTTGATAGTGAGTGCGGGGCATTAGCAAGAAGTTAGTTGAACGTACCGGGAATCGTTAGATAATCAAGTGCCATGTGGGAGAGGCGCAGTGTAGAGACTCGATCCTGAGTAGCCTCACAATGGGCTATATTGCAATGTAGGTCGAGTCTACAATATTATGCATGCAACACAACATTAGCACGATAAACGCAATGCTCGCGCAACACATGCGACTTAGGCGACACTTGTGCGACTTGCGCGTGCTTTAGGCGAACTTTCCCGCGCCTAAGCACTATAGGGCGCCTGACTTCCCAGTATGTTTTCCCATGTCCAACCAAGTTCCCAGGTATGCATTTCTCCATTTATCATTTATTTCAACATCGTACCATGTTTATTTTCACTTGGTAGACACATTTTTCACGGCACTTGACACATTACACATTATCCTGCTACCATCATCATCATACACTGCTACCATCACCGAGTTTTTATCATGTTCTGAATAAATCATCGCAAGCCCTAGTAGCAGTTAGCTCTAGTGGTTATATCCGCATCAGTCGTCCTATCTGCATATCAGTTCACGCCTTTATGCCTCGTTAAGTCTTGCTATCGCTCGCATACCGCTTTCGCCCAGTTCCGCTTTTCAACACGCAACTTTCCTGCGCTTCGCGCGCCTATAGCGCCTTTGTTCCCACGCTTTCGCCTTATTGTGTGCTTCATACATTCCCCCTAGAGTTGTCACAGTGGATACTTGCTTTCTCCGCTTCCCCTAAGGGACGAACATATCGCACCCATTTATTTTCTTCCCTTCAACATTTATATCAGCTGCACCCTCAGCTGAGTTGAAGATCCTTCACCGGATAGGTTTTTCAGTGCTCATGCCACCAAGCAATCACATTTGGGATGTGCTCGCATTCGGTGGTAAGGTATGATGTGAGCTCGTCAGTGACTGTGCACTTCGGAGCTGCAAGAGCAGGTAATAGATCGAATATGTTGTCTTTTTCGATGCCTGTGAAATCATATCCGGTCAGCGCTAAAGCATACTAGTCACTGAACAATTAACTCACCTTTTGAAGCTGCGATCCATGGTCATCACCCTCGGGCTCGTCATTGAGTGGATCATCTATGGGCATATCAGCATACGAGAAGTCGAACTCCTGGCGCACGAGGTTGGAGGCTGTCTGGATCCAGTCCTGCTCCCATCCAGTGTTTGTGAAGTACGTGAGTTTGTGCTGGGGATGAAGCACTTCAAAATGTATTGTTAGTATAGTATCACGGAATTGAATATTAAACAGAGACATACCCATTGTGATGCGGTATGTGTGAGATGCGTCAGTAAGTGAATAGTACCTATCTAAGGTCTTCTTGCCCACTGCGAGAGAAGCACAAATAGCGCTATTCAAGTGCTTGTCAAAAGAGTGAGTTGTGAGTGATTCGTCGATGTGATCAATGGCTGGTATAACGGTAGCAAGATTTGGTGTTGAGCATGAAAAGTATGTTGTGGCATCTTTCAAGATCTGTACCTGGCGTGAGTAAACTCAAAGCAAAGACTGCACGACTCACCTCTAAAATATTGCGCAACTGTCTAGCTATTGTCCACTCTCGTTCACTGAGCTCGAAGTCACGCAACCCAAACTTGCGGTCGCCAGTGAAATCATCAAGGGCCTGCCGATACTCAACCTCAAAGTCCAGCATATCGTAGGTAGAATTCCACCTCGTCGATACATCGCGAGGTATAATACGGACTGCTAATTCCAGCTCTGGTAGAAGGGCCTTCCACGCAGGCAGTAGGAGGGTGGATGAGTGCACAATCTTGAACACAAGCTTGCGAAGCTGGCGCACAAATGAACATGTGACTGATTAGTCATCACTGGTTTAGGCTTACCTTCACAAGGACGAGCTTCACAGGCTGCAGTGTCTTGTGTAGTTCAGCACGCTCCTGTGCTGTCAGGTTCGTGACTTCATCGACCCAGCCATCAACATCGTCTATATCAGCGTCCTCTGGATTACCCTCGCCTCTTTCCGCAATGGTGCGTGCATCATCAATTTCGGACCCATTTGCAAGTTCTTGCAACAACTGTTCATCCTGATCTTCGTCGTCATCCAGGACATCCTCTGCTTCAGGCATCGCCCTGTCATCTTCCAAGCTCGCCTGTGCATGCTTAGGTACGTCGAACTGTTTGATTATCGACTGTGCCATGAGATTGACGATATGTAGGAAGCATCGTGTTCGGTTCACTGCACCGCTGAATGAATCCACTCACTCTGCGAGTTCGGTTGTTAGCGTGTCGTTCGAGCTGGCGTTATCAGCCGTCAAACTCAACATCTACAAGTCACTTGGTAAGTATTGTTCTTGTCCGTCTGTTTGTGCTCACCTTCTTTGATATACCAAACTCTTTTAGGATCTTTTCAAAGGCCACTGCAAGATTTTCGCCGGAGTGTGACTGAATATCGGATGGTTAATGAGTTTTCTGGGTACGTATTGGATGATCTTGCCTCCGCCACCTCCACTATGTCTAGAATCATGGCTAACGGCTCTCCGTTTTGCTCTAGATGTACTGATACTGCCACAAATGCCTTGTGGTTTGGCGAAGTCCACACATCTGTGGCAAAATTTAACTGGCCATCATATTCCTGGTAATATATGAGATTTATTTTATGTATAGCGAGGGTACTGAACTTGTAGCATCTTAGCGATTCATTGTCGTGTGCGGGCGAACACCAGCTTGACGTCGCACAAGACTGTCAATGGAGAAGGTATGTAGTACTCAGGCCTACCCGTTTTCATTAATGACTGAAAGCCACGATCTTTGACGATCGTGAATGGTCGCAGGCTTTCAGCCACCCACCGGACGATCTCTGCTCTGTTGCCACCATCAACATCAACATCAACACAATCACAACACGAGTGCGTACTTTGTTTCAGTTCTTGTGTGTTGCCAATGCGAATATGTGACCTTGCCTTTCCCAGTGCGTTTGAAAGATACCGTGATGGAGCCGTCTTTTGCCCCAGAGATAATGGTACGTGCCTCTTGAGAATTCTTTGTTTCGTCAGCGAGCTTAACAGTCTCTTCACCCCAACAGATCTTAGCGTGCTTCTGCATGTTGCTCGTAGACTTTGCATCCTTCTTGTCAAGAAAATGTTGGACCCCTTTCTTGCACTCTGTAGCCGCACACTTGAATTCATGGTAGCAGCGGCCTTCGTGATAGCCAATGTCCGGGACCGGGTGATAGAATGCGTAAATAGGTGAGTTCCACTCTTTTTCAATTGCTCTACCCATCATAGTTGATATCCAACAGTTTCTGTTATGAATCAATTCTTACCGAGTTCAGTGTCCGAGCTTTCGTCCTCGGGAATGAGCTCTTCATCACTGTGAAGAGCTTCTTCCTCCTCCTCGGTCCTGTCTTTTGAAGGAGAGTCTGAGTTTTCGGTATCTGACAACACAGTTGTGGGATGTTTCCTGGACTTTCCAGAGGTGAGCTCTTGACTTGCTTTTTGCTTGATGATCTTTTTGACATTCGAGAATAACTCTCATGCCTTCTCTGTAGGCTTGCGCTGATGCTTCTCGGCCATTGATTGTGTGGTAGAAGCACTGCTTAGAATAGAAATTTTCCGCTGTAAAACTTAGTTTAAAGTTTAAAATGATATGCTACTATATATAGGAACAACTATATAGTTCAATAAGCTTTGACTGATGCTAAGATACCAACCAACCCATGGCTATGGGTATGGGTATTTGGTGGGTCAGCAAGCTGAGACCCCTAGTACCCAACCCACAGGTACCCATACCCATGACCCACGTGGGTTTCCAAAACCCATGCCATTGCTGTGATTAAATGTGTCATTGGTATACTCTGTATTGCCTGTACATATTGTATTGCATGTACATACTGTATTCCCTGTACAATCTGTCTGCATTGTGATGAGATGTACAGATTGTAGGAGTATGTGACAGTATTGTAAAGAGGTGACTTCCTTGTGTAAGTGTAATGTCTGTACAATACTGTACAGGTGCCCCCTAGTTTGCTGATGTATTTTCTAGACTTAGCCGGAACTCCGCCGTTAAGGTTTGAATCTAAGTCTGGACCTCCAAATACTGCAGGAAGTCAGCCATTAAACTGAGTTTTGAAGATTCAAACTGTGTCAGAATCCATGCCGGAGGGTCGGATCAGGAAGGAAGGGCTTGGCCTCAGCTCGTGCGCTGTGCCCCTTACCCGAGTACATGCCCTTAACTTCAGAAGGAAGTCTGAAGGGCATCCAACGAAGTTAGTAAGACTCCGAAGGTGAGGCTACTCTAAGGGAGTGCCTAGGTGACTTCCATGAAACACAGGAGATCCTAATAGATATGTCCAGACTACGAGAACTTGTCTGGGACATGTCCAAAGCGTGGGAACTAATCTGAAGGCATCCGGAGCGCGGGAACTGATCCGGAAGCACATCCGAAGCGTGGGAACTCGTCCGGACGTATGTCCGAAGTGTGGGAAACACTATGGGAACATATCCGAGAGTGGAGGAAGGGTTATGGACTACATTGGGATGAAACCCAAGTAGAGACTGACAGAGGGAGTGTAACAAATAAGGATGGATAAGGACAAGGCATTAAGCCAATGTCCGGACAGAGGATATGTTGGAGGATGGAGGATGACTATCTGGATGCAGTCCAAGATAGTCTAGGATGGACAGAGGAAGTATCGGAGGACATAGGATAAGCGGAGGATACAAGGTGACTATCGGACGTAGTCCAGAATAGTCTAGGATAAGCATAGGACAAGGGATAACTATTGGACAAGGTCCGAAAGTAGCAGAGGTTAAGGAAAGACAAGGATTAACTATCGGACAAGGTCCAAGACAGTTAAGGATAAGGAAAGACTAGGAATAGCTTATTGGACATAGTCCGAAATAGCTTAGGATAAGGATAGACAAGGATTGACTATCGGACAAGGTCCGAAAGTATCGGAGCATAAGGAAAGACTACCGAAAGGTAGAGTCGGAGCATAAGGGAATTAATCCCTTAAGACTACATGATAGGGAATGACTTTAGATGGAAAGTAACATTAATATTCGAACTGAGGTACTACAAGTATGTACGGAGGTTTATATACTGAAGATAGCACAGGAAGTATAAGTAAACAGTTGTCCGAAGCTATGTACGAGACATGTGGAATATTATGGTGAAGTGTCACGGATCATAATAGAATGGAGACGGATATGAAAAGGCAGAGTGGATCAGTAATGGAATGGAATACGAGAATAACCGAATACCGGAAACATAGGAATAATGCTTAAAAGGAAATGGATCAAGAACATAGTCGGGTATTGAGGATTACCGAGAAGACGGAAGTAAGGAATACCGAATAACGGAATAGGCTGTGTCATCCTTATGTGAACAGGATAAGCTTATCGTATCATATCAGAAATGGATCTAGACATCGGACGGGATCCGATACAGGTCCGGAAGTCTGGATCCGAAGCGCGGGAAAATAGTCCGGATATACTCGGACAGGTTCTGGAGGTCCGAAGATCCGAAGGTTCGGAGGTCAGGGGTACAGGCTGGCTGCAGTATCCGGAAGGCTGGATATCAAGTCGGATGATGGATGGAGGTAGTAGGGCTGATCCTACTGAAGTATAGCATGCGCAAAGGAAAGGATGGTGACAATAGGGATGGGAAATGGGGTCCGGAGTACGGGATATGACAAACTGCATCTAAGTGACTTGTATGAAGGGCGCCAGCGGACAAAATTCACAGGGAATTCAATGGAGGGTTTCAAGCTCTTGTTTCACTTTCAAAAGTAAGTAATTTGATTTTGGGTGCTAAATTTTCTTTTCAATTACATGATTTCAATTTTGCATTTTGCATTTCACATTTCGGTTTCGGTTTCAGTTTCAATTTCGCATTCATTTCTCCGTGTACATGTCACCGTTCGATACATGTATTCTAAAGTTGCTAAGATTCTACGATCACATCAATGAGGTTTTGATCGTGATTAATGGGTGCCTGCCAAGGTCGATACGATCTATACCTGTGCTCAAGTAGTGGGTGAAAAAATCCTGGCAAGTTTTTAGGATCTTGACTAGTTGAGTTTTGCAGGCTTGTGGTGATCTTGTGAGTAGAACTTGAGATCACTCTGGCGCTATCCCCTGTGGTCATGGTGGCACCTTCAGTCTTCAATCATTGTGCCTGTGCTTCTTTTCTTGACTTCTCCGGTATGTCATATTTCTGCTTAAAGTTTTAGTGGATGACCAATACTTGGAGATCTTGGGACGGTCACAGAACATTAGTCCAATACTTAGGCCTAAGGCCTCAGGTGTGGTCCACAATGTGAATTTGTTATTATTGGGGATTTTGCAGTGAGTGTATGTCTTCAGCAAGCTAAGGGCACTTTGAACTTTTTTTTTTGATACAACCTGTATCCTTCACATCGCACACTTGAACTTCTATTGCAAGGTACTATGGATCATGACAGCACATGGACTTGGACCACAGAAGTTGCATAATCACTTGAAATTTGGTGTCTCCCATTTTTTGACATAACCTTTGTTTCCCCGTTGCTCCAAGAGCGTCTCAGACATGGATTCATCCCCCTGCTGCCAGTGCGCATGTCGTGGATATTTAGAAATGGGGGCAAGTTGCAATCAGTCACTCTCAGATATTTGGTGCTAATTGATTCCAGCCTAACGAGTGCACATGCACTCATACTCAACAAGATCATAGAGCTGTGGTCCTTCCACCTCGTCGGTGCGCATCTGGCACCTTTTTCTCCACAGTGAGTCTTACAACAAAGGTACCATTTGTGAAGCTCACATAAGATAGAGTGAAAATCCAGCCACTTATCGCTCCACATGCGCCCTCTGTAATGGAGCATATTATGTCCATGTCCCTAGTCCCACTCAAGTGCCCATTACCCCAGTTGTTCGTTTGGGCTACAATTTGACCATGGCAAATTCATCAAGTTCTTCGTCCAGGAGTCCAGCACTTGCCCGGTACATTCAGCCTCCTTCATCACCACTTTCCAATAACACCAGAGCATCATTGACGACTCCTGCACCCCTGAACCTTCCACTGTGGAGTCCTCCCAGTGCCCCAGCATCTGGAAGTACCAATGATCGCCGTCGTGCCCCCCATGGGGTATCAGCATCTCCGCTGACTTCGGTGCCTGTAATATCTCACTGGGCAGGCAGGTCTAGTGACCCAACCAGATCGTCCAATCCGCTCAGAAGACAGTTGGCTCACACCACTCAAACCATCAAGTACCTAGTGGTCATCCACCCTGAGCCGGTGAGTAAACTTTGGATGTGATTTACCAGTGTTTTATATTGGCACTTTTGTCTAGGTGTATGGCACAGTCACAACAGACTTTGATCGGCTGTTTTTGGAACTCAAGTGTCCTGTACCTCAAAAGATTAGCTCCTTTATACGCCAGGCCGAGTCCCTTGGACTATCTTTCAAGTTTGAGGTGACCGCACGTCCAGATGACTTCGCAGGATCTGTTTTCGACACTCAATTAACCAACCATTTGGACGGAAAGAGGTTTGTGTTCTCACGCCCCCATGGTGCCCCCAGCACCACCACCACCATGATGTCTACGTATACCTGGTCATTCCTTATGACCGGGAAGAGTCAGCGATCAGCATTGGGTGCTGAACTAAGTTCGTCAAGGAAGTCCTTTGAAGAGGTCACTCACAAAGACTTGACTGCAAATGCTGAGAAACTCCCGGTACCATCACCACATCACGGTCACCGCATAGTGTTTGTTGGTAAGCTCCTCCCCCATTTCCTCAGCAACTCCTTAATAATTGACGTGGTTTACAGTTCCTTTGGAGCTTATTGTTACTGGCCCTCTCGATGGACATGGGTTACACCTATGTCTTGCACCTCGGCTCTGGAACAAGCACTTTCGTCCGGAGATACACGAAGATGATACAGAGTTTACATGTGCAGATGGGTGCTCTGAGGTATGTGATTATTCTTGTTGCAGGGCTAGGCGCTCAACATAATTCTTTACCTTAGGAACCATCTGCAGATTCTGACATGGACTTTGATGTCACGGAGTTTACTCCTGAATCTAACAACATTGGAGTGTCTCTCTTCCTGCCAAGCCCAGTGTCTTCTTTTAACAGTGCACCCTTATCACCCCTACATATGCCTCAGATTATGTCCCTTGACCGCCCTGCTTCCTCCCCTACTAATACTATCATTACGTGTCCATATGCTCCTTCGCAACCCCATTGGCAATCTCCCACCGCTGCAGTTACTGCTTGGAGAGCCAGGATAGTGGCTTCCCGAATGATCATGTGATCCCTCCTAAGCGATGATCCAGCTACAATCACCATCAATGCAAATACAGCGTCAGTTGCAGCCCAATCGTTCATTGACACTGTTAAGAGTTGGTGCCGACACCCAGGGGCATCAATGACTGACAAGCAGTCAATGGGTGTCACGCTTACTGGATTGACACCAACAAGCATTGTCGCTGGGGAGTTTGATGTCTCAATGTATGTTGGCCCAGCTGATCATCTAATGATGTCACTGACCTATTCATATACAGTAGTGATGGCGTTGGACATGGTGTACTTCACTCTTTCTGGAGTGAGGTCATCAGAACTATTACAGAAGACTCTGGGCATTGGCAAAGTACCTGCGACGGGTATTGGGTACCAATCATAATGTCACTACCCCCTTGTGATGAAGACATTGTTTCATTCCAGGCATACGGAATCATCTTTCGCACTGCAATGCTCATGGACCTGGAAATTCTCCCTATATCCCCAGTCATTGTATTGTTTCTGCTGAGCGACTACGCCACAGCTGTCACTCCATCATTCACCGCTGCCATTGCGCCCATTGGGAGCCAGTGTCTTCTTGCGTGGCCACCTCCATTGGTCACTAATCCTGCAACAGGCCGTATGGAGCTTTCCATGGCACCCGCAACAGACTTGTACTCCATGATTCTGGAAGTTGACCCTTCTGTGCAGGTCAGTTCACTCACTTCTATAATGATCACATTTTCACATGGGTACTTGGGTTAGATTACACAGCTGAGGCGTCTTCCTGTGAATGCACAAGCTGAGCTTGGCCACCGACTGCAATGTCAGGTTTTCTTCGGCAATCAGTTTGCTCGTGGTACATCCAACCACATTGTATACTCATCGATGCGTCAAGCATTTGACTGCCTTGTTAGTGATCACATGACATTACATGAGGTGTTTCTCCCTGTCAAAGACATTTATTCATTAGCTCATGCATCACCACCACCGCCCTCAGCATATCATTGCTGAGGATTCACCTAGCACAATTATTGAGGGAATGTTCAGTGGCCGAATTCTTTCCTCGCCGGAGCAGGTTATCCGCCTTCTTGTCATCAATGTTACCCCAGTTGGTGGTGTCTTGAATGACTCTATTACACGGTTCAAACAGCATCTGCACATAATTCAGTCAATACTTGCCGTGTTAAACGGCCAACCAAAGTTGAGATTCTTCCGAGTGAGACGGGTCACCCAAGATGGGCCCAGATGCAGTATAGTACCGGTAGCATCGGTGGGCCCAGATAGATACAACTATCCGGTAGTAACGGCTGGGCCAGCCATGTAGTGTGTGATATATATCTCGGTAGATACGTATGGGCCGAATGGGGTATCTTAGGCATGGTTAGACACGGTAGGGCCCTAACAGACATAGGGTACATTAAACCCGGTAGACACGACCAGGCCCAGATGGGTGAGGTGTATACCTGGGTATATGAAACTCGGGAGACACGACTGGGCCCAGATGAGTGGGGTATACAACTGGGTATTAGAAACCCGGCAGACACGACTGGGCCCAGATGGGTGGGGTATATACCCGAAGCATCTCCTGCTGAAGAACAATCAACTCAACTCCAGGGAAAAATGATGATAAATGGGGGGGACACAAGGAGTTGATATAATGACTGAGTTGCGTAGCCTAGGCTACTATGCTTGCATAGACAAGCGCGTTCGATCCAAGGGGAAGCAAGGAAACAAATCCACGGGTCGCGCAGCGACTCGTTTGAAAGCTGAGAAACGCGCGGAGCTAATGGACGTCGCGCGCTGTAGGCGCGCGGGCGTGGGAACGCGTGACGCGAAGAGCGGAAAACGCGAAAGCGCGAAAATGCGGAAAAGTGTAATGCAATCAATCAAGGCTTAATGAATATAGGAATAATGTGCAGCTAATAGCTTCTAAGTCTAGCTATGGACATGCTGGGAGGTCATGCAAGGGGATGCAGTGTCATATCCTCAAAATGCGAAAAAGTGCGGAGCTATATATCTAGCTAAGCGCGCTACGCGAGGCTAAGCCGAGCCGAGTATGAAATATGTAACAGAATATGTAAGTAAGGGTCCATGCTATAATATGGCACCATAATGAATAGAAAATGCGAAAATACATACCAGTGAGACTTGCTGAACTATGGATGGATGCTGCTGGATGATAGGGTGATAAAAGCGCGGGAAAGCGCGCGCGCATAGGGCGTGGGAAACGCGCGCGCGCGTCGCGCGATGCGCGGGAACGCGGCGCTCTATAAGGCAATGGCTAGGGAATGCACAGCTGCGAGTTTGTGCTTTGGAATTGGGAGTATTCAATGATGCATGCTCAGCGAGACTGTCAGAATCCATGCTGGAGGGTCGGATTAGGAAGGAAGGGCTTGGCCTCAGCTCGTGCGCTGTGCCCCTTACCCGAGTACGTGCCCCATATTTCGGAATGAAGTCCGGAGGACATCCAACGAAGTTCAGTGGAACTCCGAAGGTAAGGCAACTCTGGTGGAAGTGCCCAATGGACTTCCGAAAGCGTGGGAAAGTCCGGACATGATATCCGGACTGCGGGAACTCGTCCGGAAGTATATCCGAAGCGTGGGAACTAATCCGGACGTACGTCCGGACTGTGGGAAACACTACTGAAGACATATCCAGGAAAGGAGGGAGAGTTAAAGACTACTTCGAGACGAATCCCAAGTAGAAACCAACAGAGTAATGGCTGCAAGGACAAAGTCCGAAGCAGAAAGGGAACTGGAGGGTAAGTCCGAGATCGGACCAGAGGAAGTGACCCGAGGGTACGGAGGGAGTGTAACAGATAAGGATGGGTAAGGACAAGGCATCAAGCCAATGTCCCGACAGAGGATATGTCGGAGGATGGAGGATGACTATCCGGACGCAGTCCGAGATAGTCCAGGATGGATAGAGGAAGTATCGGAGGACATAGGATAAGCGGAGGATATGAGATGACTATTGGACGAAGTCTGGAATAGTCTAGGATAAGTGAAGAACAATGGATAACTATCGGACAAGGTCCGAAAGTAGCGGAGGTTAAGAAAAGTCAAGGATTAACTATCGGACAAGGTCCGAAAGTAGCGGAGGTTAAGGAAAGTCAAGGATTACTATCGGACAAGGTCCGAAAGTATCGGAGCATAAGGAAAGACTACCGAAAGGTAGAGTCGGAGCATAAGGGAATCAATCCCTTAAGACTACATGATGGAGAATAGCGTTAGATGGAGAATAACATTAGATGGAGAATAACGTTAATATTCGAACTGAGGTACTACAAGTATGTACGGAGGTTTATATACTGAAGATAGCACAGGAAATGTAAGTAAACAGTTGTCCGAAGCTATGTACGAGACATGTGGAATATTATGGTGAAGTGTCACGGATCATAATAGAATGGAGACGGATATGAAAAGGCAGAGTAGATCAGTAATGGAACGGAATACAAGAATAACCGAATACCGGAAACATAGGAATAATACTTAAAAGGGAATGGATCAAGAACATAGTCGGGTATTGAGGATTACCGAGAAGACGGAAGTAAGGAATACCGAATAATGGAATAGGCTGTGTTATCCTTATGTGAACAGGACAAGCTTATCGTATCATATCAGAAATGGATCTGGACATCGGACGGGATCCGATACAGGTCCGGAAGTCTGGATCCGAAGCGCGGGAAAATAGTCCGGATATACTCGGACAGGTTCCGGAGGTCCGAAGATCCGAAGGTTCCGGAGGTCCGAAGATCCGAAGGTTCGGAGGTCAGGGGTACAGGCTGGCTGCAGTATCCGAAAGGCTGGATATGAAGTCGGATGATGGACGGAGGTAGTAGGGCTGATCCTACTGAAGTATAGCATGCGCAAAGGAAAGGATGGTGACGATAGGGATGGGAAATGGGGTCCGGAGTATGGGATATGACAGAGACGCAAGTCTCTACACCGCTTCCAGTATGGGGGATATGCACAATTATGTACCAAGTCTGACCACTGGACCGGAAGTGGTTCAAATAATTCGGGGGATGTCAATACATAATGGGATTACCTGCCGAAGAATTCTCGGTCACAGGTTCCTTGGTATTTTCAATAATAATCATCTCCCTCCCCCGGTATGGGGGATATACAAAATTATCTACCAAGTCTGACCAATGGCCCGGAAGTGGTTGGGATGGCTCGGGTGATGTCAATACATGATGGGAATACCTGCCAAAGTATGCTCGGTCACAGGTTCCTTGGTATTTTCACTAATATCCATCTCCCGCCCCCAGAATGGAGGACAGAACAAAAGTATCTACCAAGTCTGACCACTGGACCGGGAGTGGTTGGGATGGCTCGGGTGATGTCAATACATAATGGGAACACCTGCCGAAGAATTCTCGGTCAAGGGTTCCTTGGTGTTTTCACTAATATCCATCTCCCGCCCCCAGAATGGAGGAAAGAACAAAAGTATTTACCAAGTCTGACCAATGGCCCGGAAGGGTTTGGATGGCTCGGGTGATGTTAATACATAATGGGAATACCTGCCAAAGAATTCTCGGTCATAGGTTCCTTGGTATTTACCATAATAATCATCTCCCGCCCCAATTATGGGGGATATACACAATTATGTACCAAGTCTGACCAATAGCCCGGAAGTGATTTTGATGACTCGGGTGATGTCTATACATAATGGGAACACCTGCCAAAGAATTCCTGGTCACAGGTTCCTTGGTATTTTCACTAATATCCATCTCCCGCCCCCAGAATGGAGGAAATACAAAGTATCTACCCAGTCTGACCACTGGACCAGAAGTAGTTGGGATGGCTCGGGTAATGTCTTTACATAATGGGAACACCTGCCGAAGAATTCTCGGTTAATGGGTCTTTGGTATTTTCACCAATATTCATCTCCCGCCCCCGGTATGGAGAAAATACCAAAGTATCTACTGACACTGACCAATGGCCCAGAAGTGGTTGGGATGGCTCGGGTGATGTTAATACATGATGGGAATACCTGCCGAAGAATTCGCAGTCAAAGGTTCCTTGTTATTTTCATTAATAATCATCTCCTGCCTCTAGTATGAAGGAAATACAAAATTATCTACTCAGTCTGACCACCGCACTGGAAGTGGTTGGCATGGCTTGGGTGATGTGAATATATTATAGGCCTATCAACTGAATCATTTTCAGGCAAACATTCCTTTGTCTTTTCACTCATGTTCATCACCAGCCCCGGTATGGAAGACATACAAAATTCCCTACTGGGCCTACCCACTGGACTGGAAGTGGGCTGGGATGGCTTGGGTGATGGCAATATATGATAGTGGTATCAGTGTAATTACTCTTGTTCAACTGCTTTGTTATATTTTCACCGAGATTCATCTGTCGCTCCCTAGTATGAAAGCTATGCAAAATATAGTTGTAGTCTAGGTGAGTATTATGGGAGCCTTGTGTAGTCAATTAGTTGTCATTGTACTGAGGTATAAGTGAAACACATCCCAAACCTTGGTGACATGAACCAAACAGTTGTTATTACATTTAGCTTCCTTAACACAATTTGTGGTCCTAGATGAGGTGAGTATAATGGTCGTCTTATCTAGTGAATCAGTTGTTATTATGCTTAACTTCTTTACAGGGGTGCCAGTGATAGCCTGAGTTGAGCTGATTCAAGTAATGGTCTTATCTTGTCCATTGGTTATCATTTGAGTGCTATACAAGGTGAAATTCGAACAATCTGTGATAATGAAATTGTTATTACACTTCACTGTCTCAATAACATTTGTAGTACTAGTCAAGGGTCGTATAATGGGTGTCTCCTTTAGTCATTTACTGTTTGTTTGACTGAGATATAAGCTCATGAAAACCAAAGTTGTTATTATATGTTACTTTCATAAAATGAGTGGTAGTCCTAGTTAATGTGATTCTAACAGTAGTCTACAACATGAAATGGTAAATTGATGTCACCTGAGCCATATAAGCCACGTCTGGACTGCTGGTCAGGCTTTGTAGACAATTTCGTATGTCTTCCATACTGGGGGCAGGAGATAAATATTGTTGAGAATACAAAAGACCCTTCGACTGAGGGTACTTCTGCTGATATAACTGTCATGTATTTACATCGCCTAGGTCATCCCAGCCACTTCTGGTCCAGTGGTGAGGCTCGGTAGAACATTGAGAATGTATTACTTACCACGGGGTGATGAGTATTAGTGAAAATACAATATAACCTGTTACCGAGGGTGGTTCACCTCATATTCCTATTATATATTAACATCACCCGAACCATCCTAGCCACGTCCAGTCTGGTGCTGAGCCTTAATAAAACATTGTGAATTTATTTCTTACTGAGGGGCGGGTGGTGAGTATTAGTAAAATACAATGCAACCTGTTACTGAGGGTGGTTTGGCTGGTATTCCTATCATGTATTGACATCACCCGAACTATTCCAGCTACTTCCGGTCTGGTGGTCAGACTTGGGAGATAATGTTGTATACCTTACTTACCAGAGGGGGCGGGAGATGAATGTTGGTGAAAATACCAAGGAACCTGTGACCGAGCATTCTTCGGCAGGTATTCCCATCATGTATTAACATTACCTGAATTATTTGATCCACTTCCGGTCAGGTGGTCAGACTTAATAGATACTTTGATATTTCTTGCATACCAGAGGGCGGGAGATGAAAATTAGTGAAAACACCAAGGAACATTTGACCAGGAATTCTTCGGCAGGTGTTCCCATCATGTATTAACATCACCCGAATTATTTGAAGCACTTCCGGTCCAGTGGTCAGACTTGGTACATAATTGTGTATATCCCCCATACTGGGGGCGGGAGATGATTATTATTGAAAATACCAAGGAACCTGTGACTGAGCATTCTTCGGCAGGTATTCCCATCATGTATTGACATCACCCGAGCCATCCAAACCACTTCCGGGCCATTGGTCAGTGTCAGTAGATACTGTGTATTTTCTCCATACCGGGGGCGGGACATGAATATTGGTGAAAATACCAAGGAACCTGTGACCGAGCATTCTTCGGCAGGTAGTCCCATCATGTATAGACATCACCCGAATTATTTGAACCACTTCCGGGCCATTGGTCAGTGTCAGTAGATACTTTTGTATTTTCTCCATACCGGGGGCGGTGTCTTGTTACTTAAGGGTCTTATATAGAACGCGTGTATAGAGACAGCACAACTATACAGGATAAGACTTCTTGCCAGTCCTTAAGTACACGGTCTACGACTTTTCTAGTTTTCGTGGTAGATAACGTGCTGGTTCTTTGGGAGGAATTACCTTTTCTTTTCTCACAACTTATGGTCACAATCTTAGTATATAATAATCTTATAGTCACGACGTTAGTACACGGTAATAAACGATAACGAAATCTGTTAGGTATGTTTCACCCTAGTAGGTCTTGTTTCAACCTATGAAAGTCTGTTTCAACTTTGTCGAGTCTCCCTTGACGTAAAAGGGA
>JRHT02000039.1:37104-118100 GCA_011800875.2 Suillus brevipes Sb2 | reverse complement strand
GGACAATATTTCAACCTGGGCCCATCTTGGGTGGCCCGTCTCTCTCGGAAGAATCTCAACCTTGGGTGGCCGTTTAACATGGAAATATTTTCAAACAGTGACTGAATGGGCTCGCATCTGGAACGCTACCTCCGTGGGCGTGGCACTCCTACCCAAAATGATGGATCAGATCTTTTTGGGGAGGGTGTAGTACATGATCTGTTGTTACGAACTCGACTCTTTCTCCGATACATCACTGGAAGCGAGTTCCTTCCAGCATGCCCTCAGCAACAAATTAGGGTTCAATATTTTATTTCCTCTAGTACTTCCTTACTGACATCTTTGAATACTAGTTGAATTTCCAGACCCAATGGAACCATCATTGGGGGAGACATGTGGTGCGTCTGCCACTCACTATTCTGATTCATTGCAGTCTTTGACATCTCTGGTGACAAGGGAATCCACATCCACACGTGCTTCTATGCAGTGGATGTGTTGTTAAATGAGTCGTCCACGCTCATTGTGGAGCAAGAAATTCTGGCAGACACGTCTATCTCCACTGATTTTGACAGGTGGATTCACTCCTGCATCAGCGGCAATGCCTTTGACCACTACAACACTTCTGTATGTCTTCTGTTCCACTAGATCTGAATCTCAATAACACACTACTGATCACACCTACATAGTAAACGTTACTCCTTGCACTTTTCTCATACTCGCACCTTAAACAATCAATGACTCTTGCACTTTGACGATCAACGACTCCTGCACTTCAACATCTCAACAATCAACGACTCCAAATGCCATACTCGATGTATTCTTTATATTGTACTAATTTCTCTCATTGCATGTTGCAAAGACCAACTGTCCTCGAACTCATGAAATCTCACTGCTGCCTTCTTCGTACTGCCTTCTGCACTAATGTACTACTTATTGTACCTCTGCATCACCCCAGTAGTATTGTACCCAACTTCATTCAGTCAGCACAGCATGTACCTCCCTTACCCTTCGGAAGACCTACAACAACCAATTGGCCAGGCACAGCTCCTGCATCACCCACTTTGAGCCAACCAACTTCGAGCGTGCCTATAAGTTCTGGTTCTGTTGCCATCAGTGCGGCGGCTCCTGCCGCATTGTCGCCTCCCTGCACTGAAGGTTGCTGATTGCACCTTACCTCATCACTCGCTGCTATCTACAAGAAAGCTAGCGCTGCCACTCTTTCCACCACTGACACTTCTGCCGTCTACGTCTCGCGCCTTGCTGCTAACCTTGTCAACACCAAGATCTTCGATGTTCCCGAGTGGGACACACTCGCTTCTTACCTCGCATTCATTGCCCCCACTCCTGGCCCTGTTTCTATTGCAAGGGAATGGGATGTTCGCTCTGCCAGCAAGGACACTGAGAATGACACAGTCCATGACAATGAGGAGGAAGGTGAAGACCTGTGCAATCTCCACTGGACATACCTACATCGTTTATGGACCGCTTGCAAATGGAGTCAGCGCTACCGTTTTTGAATCAACTCCAGTTTACTCCACACCATCCCACTACTCGCCTTCTTGCAGACTCGCATGTCCTTGGCTCTGTCTACAATGAGCTTCGTGTAGTCCCGTCTTGGAGATGATTCTGCGTAAGTTCATTGCCTGAAAGATGTTGGACTTTTATTGACGTGACACTCCAGAGGAACTTGAGTTCCAGTCGCTACTTCCGCCTCATGGGTCTACCTGTAGATGGTGCCCAACTGGTTTTGAGACCAGTTGGGCAGACATCGTCAAACTCACCTACCGTTGTCGAATTACTCCACATTGAACAGTGCAACTTCTGCGACCTCCTCTCTTCAATCCGCTTCTACGCATCAGTCGCCCCCTGCACAGAGCCAACGGCCGATGATGATTGAGTATGTTCTATTTGCTTTGTGGATTCATTTTATTCACACATTTGTCGCAGTCTTGAAGGGAGCGAGGAGGAAGAAAAAGGAAAAAGACCCTCGAGACTGGAAGAGAGGTGTCGAGATTGGTGACTGATGCCACGTATGGTGCGTATCTCTATTCTTGTTGCATCTATCAACAATCGCTGATTATGCTTTTCGTCAAGATGCCCTAACCCCCACCCTCTCAACACCCACTCACCCCAAACACGAATCCCCACTAACCCACTTCCTCTGCTCCACATTGCTCAAGTCCCTTTCTACAGTGTTCGTTCCACTGCATCGCATGTCCCTTAACCCCAACGGCAAGATAGACAAACCCACACTTCCCTTCCCCGATACATGGAGAACCCTCGTCTTTGTCTTTGTCGTGCGATGGGCTACTTGGCCTTGGTATTGGCTTTCCACTTCCCACTTCGACATCTACCACTTCAAGCCAACCACTGGGAATTCTCCAGGTAGCGTAAGTTTTAATCCGTGATTCATCCACAAGTGTTCTTATCGCCTCATTTGTTCAGCAACGCGGAGAGAATTTGATGTACAGCTAAAGCTATCTATAGAATCACAGACGAAGGCAAGCGACATGCTCAGTGGGATGAAGCTAGTGCGTCTCCTTCCAGCTCGACGGTGAACCTGCATCACGCTGCTCGATATCAAGTCCACCACCGCCGCTGTGCCTTCTCTACCACTGGCATCACCCTGCAACCCCACTCACACACCCCAACCCAGCTCCAGCTCAGCAGAACAACAATGCTCCAGCAAAAAACATGCAAGCAGAGGGCTACCGGATATTTGTCCATTCCTCAAGCCCTGAATACCAAAGACCACAAGGTCGAACCAGATCAACGGGAGGAAGGCGTCTCTGTAATGTCATAGTAGACTCGTACTAGTATCAATGTAGTCTAGATAATTGATGATGCAACTGCAAGTACCTGAACCCAAAGTAAATGGTGTGAATGAGTGTCTGGATGGGTCTGGTTTAGTAAAGTATCTATTTGATACTGAAAGCGCTGCAGTTTTTCTGCTGTGAATGGGCAACGTGCATCTGGGACCTCAATGTTGGATGATTGTGTGGGTTGGTTGGAAACAAATGGATTTGTACCATCATCGTCTGGACTATTGTGAGTATCGTGATGGGAGCGCAAGTGACGGTCATCAATATCATCCCAGTCTATCCCGTAGCTATCAATGTTATCCACCACTGTATCGTCCTCAGGTGGCCCGGGATTACCTGATCTGTGTCCATGCTCTATAATCCCTTGTACGAACATCTGTTGTGGTGAACGGTGAGGTTCACCTCGTCGACCAAGTACATGAGAGTTCCAAGCTGCGGCCCATTGACTTGCATCTTCGTTGACCATCGGTAGAAAGAGGAAATGCAACAGCCAAAGATGTGCATCCGAGTTGACATCAAGTCTATCTGCCGCCTCAAGAGCCTGGAAGAAATCCTTCCATTTTCTACCAAAGCCATTGGTGACATCCACCCAGAGTCGCTCAATGCGAATGTTATGGACGCTCCTATCAAAGATAGTAAGAAATGATACCAGATTAATACATAGACTCACTGTCCCCAAATATATGATCCTCGATCAATACCTCTGATTTCCTCCATACATGCAGCCACTAGCAAATTCTCAGTGCCATGATCTCCTCTCACACAACTGGGATAGCCATGAGTTTCTGCAATATCTTCAAAAAGGGACAAAACTGTCGCTGCACGGTTGTTATTGCTAATACGTATTCCAAGCACAAAGCGGGAAAACCCATCAACAAAAGCATGGATAACTAGCTTCCAGCGAATAAGTCCTGACAGAAAACTAAGTAATATGATAACTGAGGTATGGTAGGTTCATGCACATACCATGCTGCCCATCATGGTGCACCAATGCCATAGGACCTGGTGCTGAGTAGACTCGGCGTTCAATACGTCGAGGTCCAAAATTATGAGGTGATGGGCCAACCACATGAAGATATGATTCAATGATCCATCAATGAGGAACATGTTCTCCTAGTTGTAGGAGGTAGCCATTGATCATCCAACGGCCAAAAGAGGGGAATTGATTGTAAATATGAAGGATAAGCTGGTCAAGGTCTCGGTCCGATAGGAGTGATAGGTCACTTGAGGACCCTACATTGTATGTGTGTGAAATGCTACTGTCAAGCTGGGGCTCATCAATGTAAACAGGAGGACCAGGTGCTGATAAACCATACTCCAGAAGTCGGCGGCGAATAGTACGGGGGTGGCAATGATACAACTCAGCGAGACATGTATGTGAGACACGTCCCACATTCAAGACTGCTAGATCAGCGCGGTCAATGTTGATGGGAGGCCGTCCAACAGATCCTTGAGTTGCATGGGAGCCCAGCCCGACAGGAGGGGCATCTGGTGGATCTGATGAGGATGTCACGGCAGCGTCTAGTGCTGTGATCATGCATGAGATGCTCGTGGTGATGACCTGCTGCTCAGCAGGGGGCAGAATCTGTAAATGCTTGCAAGAATTCAGTATGAAGTCAGAAATGTATCCCCTGCGTGGTAAGATACCTGGGAGATTGAATCCAAGAATTGCAAGCAAAGTCGTTTCTGCTCCATCAAACGAGCAGCATCTCCAAGTTGAGTGCGTAGAGCAATGTGAACACGCTCCCCAAGAGTTAGGAAGGACTGGAATGTGTTTTGCACAATGATAGAGACATGATCAATATGATCAGACAAGGGGATCCACCAAACTCCAATTACATGCCTGTAGGTGTTCCCTCTTAAGAATGGAAATGGGTTGTCAGGAAAAATGTCCTCAAAAAGGAATTGATCCTCACCTTACGCCAGGCGAGATCTTGAGAATCTAGGCGACAGTGAGCTGCTTGTGTGCGTTGCTAAACTCTGGGCTGCACAAGTACTGTGCGTAAGGCACGTCAGAAACACGCGACAATGACAAAGAGGATAGCTATTACACTGTGAGGGTCTTGGAAGTTCCACACATTGATGATATCGGTGTGAAGCACGTGCAGACAGCCCCACATCGAACAGTTTTTAAATGGTACACTTGATGAGAGCGCCTTCCAATATTCTGAAAGACAGAGGTGAAGGCTCAGAATATATTCAGTGATATTGAATACAAAATCGAGACAGACTTCTCTTGCCAACCCTGACGCTGCATAAATCGCAAGGTAAGAAGAATGAAGAAAGTAAGACTCACTCTATCGATGCCTTTATTTTGAGTCCAGGATCTACTTGCTGAGCGACGGACATCATCACTGAAGCGTCGATCCCAATATGCTTACAAACGAGTCCTTCAGTGGTTTGGATCAAAAGGGCCAGCGTCTCCTCATGGTTTCCATTTGCTGCGCTCAAAGAATAGGACATCAGGTAGGTACAATTGTCGAGGCGGAGTCCTTACATGGGCAGAGAAAACGTCTGTCGCAGAACCTTTCCTGCCCTGCTCTTGATTGGTGTGGGCGACGTGAGACTGATCCTTACATCAACAGACTCTACATTCTTTTTCGAATTGCTAGAATCGACAATGACACCTATTGGATATGCTCAGTGAGTGGGATTGGTGATCTCGTAGATGAAGTAACTTTTACCAGAGATGTAGAGAGGGTACACCGGCGTTGAAGCGTCAAGGGAACTAGCCATGCTGAACCCTGATTCGAGTTAGGGAAGACTCTCCCTCATCATGGTGGATTTATCTGGAGGCCGAGTGTAGACCATGCGTCAACTACGCTGAAGGGAGGCATCCTCGTGTAGCACCCAGAGCTCAAGCGCTCATGCCCAGCTCATGATGAAATGGAAAACACGCGGGTCAAACAGTGTACCCTGTGTTGGCTGTTGATCAAAAGGATTGCGATTGGTCGAGGTGTACCAAAATATGTATGGAGGCTTAGACTCACGCGCATACACTTAGACTAGTGATTGTACTTGCCGCAATCTTGACGAGTGCCGTGAAGGTGAGACCAATATGGGTGTGCACACCATTCATGCGAAATGGATGAAGTTCCCGTAGTCTTGGACAGGCTATGGTTGTACTGCAGACACTGAGAAATCGGCACACGAGCCATGGATAGTAATGCACATACCTCCAGTGCGATTAGCTTTGGTTCCGCAGTCACTGCAAATACTTGTGCACTTTCCTGTGTCGAGTTTTTGATGATTTGTAGCCAAGAATCATGCATCATGACCGGCACTCCTCAAACAATCCGTCTCGTGGAATACATAAGTAAGTGCCAGGAACATTTCAGAGTCAGGTGTGGCAGGATTATGTTGTATGGAGTCGCGTCCTGTAAGAACCATCGGCGGTGTAACATGCATACCTGCAGCTGTGACATCTTCAGAGCGAGTGGCTGTTAGAGAGATGTTCCCGTCGCTGCCTAGACACTCCTTGTTGTGCACCCAAAAGGAAAGAGGACTGATAACAAAACAGTTATGTGAGTTCAAATAATTGCAAGAGACTCCATTATCCAGAAGTCCTTGGAGGATCTGTCCTTCTAGCTGAAGAGTGTAAAGCAAAGTTGGCAGGGAAAGTGCCCCTGCTCCGTCTGCTGTATTGACGAGAATGTGTTCAACACGAAGTGTGCGGTCACTTCCGCAGCGTGCTCGTGTGAGGAAGTTGTCTCGTACTTGGAGGTTGGCGTTTCCATCCCAAAGTTGATGTACGCCCTTTTGTATGTAGCTGTCGTATGCCGCATGAGCAGTAAGGAAAGAACTGAGTGCATTTGATGAGATCAAATCGCGAGTAAGATGGGGTCAACCAGTATATAGCAAGTGCAGGGTATGACAAGGATGTGATGACAATCACCGAGATAAGGATGAGGCGAACTTGGGTAGGACCCAGACCCACCGTCATGCCTTTTTCCCATGGTGGCTGTGCCATGGTGTTCGAACTTTGAAATTGAATCAATTTTGGCGAAAGCAAAAGCATAATACGAAAGCAAAAAGAAAAGCGGAATAATACATATCAAAATAAAAGCGAGCCATGCGAAAGCGAGCTCATCTCATTTCAAAACGTAACAAGGTTTTGTCCGCATTTGTCCGTCAAAGACTCACAAAGATGTGAGGATCCCCTATTGGTTTTTTTTTTTTTTGGACGAGCGATGTGTATTTGTAGCAGCTGACTAAGTCTAGTTCTACCTATACGCGCTCTAGCAGTGTGTTGGAGACACTGGTCCGAGGAGAAATGCACTTACACACTCCACTTGCTTAAGTGGGTGTGTGGGACTCTATGACTACCTGGGGGCCTCGTTCTCAGAGGGCCTGGGTGGTATGATACCCACTAAAACCTCGAGGGCGATGGCCCAATTCTTGTTATAAGGGGTGTTGGTCGTGATTACATCAGACCATGTTTGTGTTACTAGGTTTTTGTATTTCTCTGTGCACTTTATTTTCTTGGTGGTTATTCTATCCAGTTGTAATCTTTTATTTACAGTTGTGTACCAGCATTTGGTGACTGAGTCTATCGAGTGCTGTGTACCGTTGATTGTTCTGTCACATCGCAGGGTCCAGATTAGGTAAGAAGATTCGGAGATTAGTATACGTAGGAGCCTTCCTGCGCCTTTGTTCCGCTGATGTTGTTGTTCTTCTGGTTCTTGTGGCTGTTCGTGGTTATCGTTGTTCGGTTGGTTTGGGAGGGGGAAAGATATATTCCCGCATCCCAGGATGGTACCTATGCTGATTCTTGGCCATTCCCCGTACTTCGTGGGCCATAGATTTTTCGCCAGAGTCCAGATTTTGGTGCGTGTATCGTTCGGGCATTCTAACATGATGTGTTCTAATGTTTCTGTATCAGTTTGGCAGTGTGAGCATCGCGCTCTTTGTTCATATGTCGGAATATTTGTCCAGTAGTCGCCGATTCGGTATGCTCCATGCATGGCTTTGTAAAGGAATTGATGGATCTTACGTGGGAAGTCCTTGTTTCTGCATCTGTTCCAGAGTGCGGCATCGTTTTCAAGTTGGCCTGTCATTTCTTGAATTGCGTGTCGTGCGATATCGAGATTATTTGTGGCGGCTCGTCTTGGAGTCATTTTGGATGATGTGCGTATTCCTTTATATGCAATCGCTTGTGTTATTTCTGATAATTTTGCGCCTTGAAGGTTGAATTCGTCTGGGATCGATAGGTCAATGTGATCTTCTTCTGGTTTGTTTGCGCCTTCATTTGCAAGTAAGTCTGCTTGTTCGTTTCCGTGGTGGCCATTATGGCCTTTTACCCATATGAATGATGTTTGTGCTGATGGTCTTCTCAGCTGGTATACTGTCGCTCTTAGATATTCACTGTTCTCGACATCTATCCAGCCTTTATTCTCCCATTCAGGTAAGTGTTTTGTCAGGCCATCTATTACGTATCGTGAGTCGGTGACGAAAGTTATAGGAATATATGGTTCGGTCATCTGTAGTGCCACTAGAATCGCTACCACTTCTGCTATCTGGTTTGATTGCTTCATTCCTGGTATCCTGATTGCGCGGTTTCTTGGGTGGTTATCCGAGAACCATATTCCACTTCCGCATTTCGCATCATTTTTGCCGTTGTTGAGGCAAGAGCCATTGGTATGTATTGTAATTTTTTCTTGTATTATATTTAGACCTCTTGCAGGTGCTTGTAGTCTATATGCTGGGGTGAGTGATATATTGCTCGGTTTAGTAAAGATTCTGAAGCCCTCTGCTACATTAGTTCTTATTGTTGTCGACGGGTCAAACAGTATTTCGCCTACGCGTTGCTCATGTGCCTGGTTGTTTTTTTCTTCTCTACGGTGGGTCAGTGATAGTCCATCTTTTTTCGGTTTTGATTTCATATTGAATTTGGGAGCTATTTTACTTAGGATTTCATTTGCTATTTGTGCGTAGTTATGTGGGTTCTTGCAGCCTTTTGTGTGGTCGCGTTTGCAGTATGAGCACAGGCAGTTACTTCTCGGGACATGGTGTGGGTCTGCGCGTATACGGGTCAGTCTTTTGCTATTTTTTATCAGGTCTTTAATGTTATTTGCGTTGTGGATTTCTTGTAGGCATCTGTTCTTTGTTCTATGGTATGTTTTCGGTGCTGCGCCCAGGTGAAGCCAGGCCGGTAGTTGTTTTTTTATTTGTTTTGACATTTTGATAGGGGCAAATGCTATGTTGTGTTTTTTGGCTGTTTGTAGTATTTTAATGGCTTCGCTAGGGAGGGATTTTGCAGCTGGACCTCTTGTTGGCGGGTTCCAGCTTTGTAGGAAGGTGATGTCATTATATCTATTGTTTTCGGATGCTTTTATTTTCATGTTGTTTATTAATAGGTCTATTATGAAGGCCCAGGTTGGGTGAGACGGGGATAAATTTAGGTATGCTTTCACCCATGTTATTTTGATCGCTTTGTTTCTGGATTTAATGCCTAATAGGTTTATTCCTCCCTCTTCCTTTGTGCGGTAGAGTTGCTCCATGCTTATTGGGGGAGTATGTGAGTTATTCCATATAAAATCTCTTGTCGTCTTGATTAGCGCTGACTCAATGTGTTTTGGCATGCCTTGTGCCTTCGTCAGGAACTGGGTCATGCCGCCAACTGTCATTTGTGTGATTAGGCTCTTTCCATCTAGGTTTGGAAGGCTCTTGTTCCAATTCTTTAGAGTGTTGTTAATTTTACTTAAAATAGGTTCCCATGGGGTCGCGTCATCCATTTTGTTTCCAATCCACGTGCCGAGTGATCTCATGTGGTGTCCATCTGGGGCAATTTTTATGGAGTCGTCGAGCGGGGGGTCATTTTGGTTCAGTTTTCAGGTGGCTATTACTTTTGCTCTATGGGTTTTTGATCCTATAGGTATAATTTCCATTTTTTCCATGTTGAATTTCGCTCCGGAGGCTAAGCACCATGTTGACAGGATTTCTTCCAGGTCGCTATATTTGTCTTCCTTGCTCAGGAAGATTGTGGTATCATCGGCATATAGATTGATTTTAATTCTGTTTGTGGCGTTGGGGATTTTGTAACCATGTAAGTTTTCGGAGTTTCTTAGAGTACATGCTAACGGTTCAATTGCTAGGTCAAAGAGGAGGCAAGACAGGGGGTCACCTTGTCTTACTCCTCTAGTGACTTTGAAAGGTGCGCTCATTACGCCATTGATGGCTACTTTTGTGTAAGCGTTGTTGTATAGTGCCTTGATGGTATTTATGAATATTGGGGGGAGGTTGAAAGAGTTCAGTACTTCAAAAAGGTAGTCGTGATTTATTCTATCATATGCTTTCTCCTGATCTAAAGCTATTAGTGCTCCGTCCTCTTCCGTTATGTCGGCATACTCAATCATAGTTTTGGCTAGGCGTATTGGGTCGAAAATTGATCGTTTTGGGATGAACCCGCTCTGGTCTTGGTGGACGAGGGTATGTACTTCATGCGCTAGTTGTATTGCTAACGCCTTGGTTAGGATTTTGTAGTCTGTATTCAGGAGTGTTATAGGTCGGTAGTTTTCGATTTCGGTTCAGTCCTTTTTCTTATATATCGGGCACATCCACCCAAGGGTGAATTCTGATTGTTCATCTACGCCTTTTTGTTGGATGTCGTTTATGATCTTAGTGAGCATTTTCACAATATCGAAGCTCGATTTGTCTTCTGCTTGGTCGGACTTAAGTTTTTGGTCTAGTTGCTTCCACAGTTCGTAAGGGATGCCGTCAATGCCAGCGGCGCTGTTCGCCTTCGAGGAGTAAAGGGCATCGTGAATATGGTGTTCTTGCAGTAGGTCATGCAGCGGTGAGTTTGGGTTCTCAAATTTTTGATTTTGTGGGATCTCATGTTTGACTTGTTCAATTGTTCTGCGTCTTAGGTTTTCCATTTCTACGGATAGGTTGGAGTGCTGTATGTTTTCGTGGTGTTGTCTCGCGACTTCAGCCATTTTGTCTGATCGGGTTGCGAAGCGATTGGTGTTAGGTATTTTCAGTTTGTTAATGATGTCACGAGGTTTTCTAGTTTTGTTAATGCTCGACCAGTATTTTCTAACAGTTTCGCCTTCAGCTGCCCATTTCGCTTGTGAATGAAGTTGTAGGTGTTTGTGGTGTTTCTTTTCTAGGTGGTTGATTTCATATTCTAGCCATGCTTTATGTCATCTCGTTCTGATGTTGCTTTAAGATCATCTTCGAGTTTTTTGGTTTGTTGTCTGATCTTATTCAGGTGTTCTTTTGCGGTCTTACGTGCTTCCTGGCGTATTTGGGATTTGAAGTCTTCCCAGATTCTCTGTGGGTTGGAGTCTTCATCTTCAATTATGTTTGGGTTCATTATCTTTCTTTGAGCGTTTTTTCTGAGGTCACTTATTCTTTTTATCAGGTCTTGGTCATTTACTAGGCTTAGCGGCCATGACCACCTTCCTTGCCCTATGAACGGGGTCTTAGTCGTTGCGAAGCGGACGAGAATCATTCTGTGGTCGGTAGGGATTGCGGAAGTGCATGAGGTCCAGTTACTCAGGTTCTGGTCATGTCATGGTGAAGCGTATATTCTGTCTAGTCGTGAGTATGAGTTCGTGGGGCTGTAGAATGTGAATAATCGTTCTAATGGGTGAGTTATTCTCCATGTGTCTTGAACGTTTAATTGAGATCTACTGTCTCTTAGGGCGCTGATCGCATTCTCGTTATCAAGTTTTGCTGGGGCTCTGTCTAATGGGTCTTCGGTTATGTTAAAGTCTCCTAACACGAAATCGGGGTTTGGTAGGTTATGTTCTCTCCATTTCTAGTTTACTTTTTTCTAGAAGTCTGGGTGTTGGGTGGGGTTATTTGGGGCGTATATATTCAGTATTGTGAGTGTTTCGTCATTGTGCCACTTGAATTTAAGTGCTAACGCTCTTCCAGGAATGATTTCGAGTGTTTCGGCATTGTCAGCATTTGTGAGTTCTCGGTTTATGATGAAGGCAACACCGGCTGATGTGCTTGGACGGGTAGGGTCTCTCGAGTTCATTAATTTTATTCTGCGGGAGTAGAGGGAGTCTATCTGGGCTTCATGGTCACCGGTAAGGTGGGTTTCTTGTACGCAAAGCACTCCTATTTTCTTTTCTCTCATAACATGTTGAATTACAGACCATTTTGATATATTGCTATGTCCTAGGCTCTGTGATGCTCGGCCTTTCATGTTTAGTGTGGCAATGAGGATGTTAGCCCTCGGTTTTTTCTTTTTTCACGAGGTGTCGTTTTGATTTATGGGTGCATTGTCTAAGTTCCTGTTTGTGGGGTGAGCCAGTGGGGGTTGGCTCATTGTTTGCCCGGTTGGGGCGTTTCCACTTCCAGATCCCTGCGGACGGTCTTCAGAGAGTCTCCCAGTGGTGTGAAGCGGCTCTCCATCGCGTCCGAGGGGGGGAGAACCGAGACCAGCAGAAGAACCGTGTCGTGGGGGGGAGGAGTGATTTATTGTTGGGGTGATCGGTATACTAGATCTACCTTACGATCATGTTGTAGACTAGAACCGACATTTTCTGGTTGGTTAGCAGTGGACTATGTTAGCTTTTTGACGAATAAAATTGCCCGTGATGTTCTTATTCGCTACTAGAGAAAACTTCAGCCTCTCGGCACGGCTCGTCCGAACCTCAATAGGTTTCCGTGGTCTGGTGTGCACCATCATGATGCTTGGTGAGACGACTCTTGCTTTCCTGTCCCATTATTACGACCAGTATATTTGGGCAAAGAGTCATGCGGTGAACAGATCGTGTCTCTTCGAGTCGTTCTTAACGTTCCTTCAACTTTTTATTTTACTTAGGTCTCGGGCCAAAGGTAAGGTTGATGGTGCTGTTTCATTTTATATCACGTTTGCAAGAGTAACAACAGGGATTTATTCACGAGTGATGGTGGGTAGTATGGCCACGTATTGGGTAAGTAGGTATGTAGGGAACAAAGATACTGTTGAGTGGGGATTTGCTATGAGGTGACTGGGGTAAAGATATGAACATGGTGTATGTACTTATTCGAGATGGCATAAGGTGCGGTTACATGTTTCGTCCTGGTCTACCACCCCTAGACCTACCAGACTGACGAGCAGAGCTAGTGGTACCTCTATTATTGATCTTGGGTCCGTTCCACTGAGGGACGAGCAGGAAAGGGCATAAGCCGTGTGGGTGGGCTAGTGAGTGACACAGTTGACATGGGAACAATGCTGTTGCAGTACCACATCCTTCTAGACCGGTGGGGTATTCTAGAAGGTGGAGGAATCCCCGAAGAGTTGTCCAGGTTTTCGCATCAGTGGTTGGGCTCGTCGCGAAAATGTTGAAGCGGGGCACTGAGAGGCCACCCGTGATTTTGAAGTCTAGCAATTCAACTTGGATTGACTTTATGAGTTCTCTTGTGGCTTTGTAGACTAACTCGTCGTCTTGGAAACCACATTGCGAGAATATGTCATCGATTTCATGTCTGTGGTCCTCGTGTGACCATACGTCAGCGACGGCTTTGCGGACGAGGTCTGTGTCAGACGTGGTGAATCCCGATAGGCAGAAGAGCAGCTCGGGTGGTTGGGAGCAGTTGAAAGGTAATGCTTCAAAGGTGATGTCGGGGGATGACCAAATGCGTTGATTGACAATTAGGTTTCTCGTTTCTTCCGGGACTTTGTGGACAAGGAATCCAATGGGGAAGTCCTTTGACCCTCTGCCACCTTGGGGTTGCGGTGGGGAGACGCGTATGGGGGGAGTCTCTTGGTGGACGTAGTCAGCAATGGTAGCGATACTCGCACATATGTGTTCTGCAATGATAGCGGTTTTCTCTGCTATGTCCTTGGCTGAGTGGTCGAAAACTCTGACCAGGAATTTCGGATGTTCCACTTGGAACCAAGCGAGAAGTACTTTATTGTCCAAATGATCGAATATCTGCACTGAGTGGGCCATGTGGACGTGGGGGAAACCACCAATAGGCGTGGGGGTGAACTGTGGGAGGACGGTGCGGTGATTTACGCCATTTTGGCTGAGGATGGATCTATTTGCTTCAGCTAGTGCGAGGTGAGCGAGAATACTGTCCTCTTCGGCAGTCTGTGCACGTGTGGGGATGGGGGGGGAGGGAGGTGCACCCATGGGTTGGTCCACCATGGCGTTACCTGGGGCGTGGATGGAGCTTTTGAGGTCGCTTGGGACCGCATTATCCACTGAGGACATGTTGGATTGAACAACTTTAAACTCCTGGAACACGGAGAGGTCGTTCTGCGGTTTGGTTACGCAGATTTCACAATGAATGGGCGTTGGAGTGTCTGGGGTGGAGCTGGGTGAGGAGGGAGGGTCTGGTAGGAAAGAATACTGTTCCTCCATGCTTTCTTCGTCTTGGGGGAGGGTATTGGGGGGGAAAAACCTTGGTCCCGTTTTAGGGGTCTGGGACATTGGGCGTGGGGTGCTCGGGTAGGGGCGGGCAGTTTGGGACGTAGCTTTGATGGAGGAGGTCTCCTTGTCTTTCATCGTGTGGTGGACAGGGTTTCGTGTGCTAGTGTTGGGTTCTTATATCTTTTTTGGGGCGCAGTTTTTGGCTGGGTGTCGCTTGTTGGAGTCGGTCGTTGCAGCGTGGCCGAGTTCATTTGGTTCTGGGGCTGTGGTTTGGGTGAACCTATATGGGGGGGGGGGTTCTGTTTGCGGTTTAGTGATGGTTAGCGATGATGTTTAATCAGCGTGAGGTTAGTTAGGCGTCGTCAAATTTACGTCGATGGTCATTTGGATTCTTAGGACGAGTTTTAATTGGCTGGGACTTAGTGGTGTGATGGGGATTGATTTTTATGACTGGTTGAGGACAGTCTTGTGTTAACACGTGTGTTGGTATTGGAGGTTTATGTGTTGGGTTGTATAAGGTGGTGGGATGTCCGTGGCATGCGTTTTATCGTATGGTGCTTTCGTTGTGTTCTCGGAAGGTGGTATATGTTTTTCGGGGATTGTTCATTGTGTATTACGGTGGGTGGAGTGATTTAGAGCCAGACTTTCACTGTGAGCTTTCGTAGCTCGACCTTGCCCGCATTTTTCGTGCGTGGGAATAACCGGCCATGGTGGTGGTAACGGTTCAAGGCCCCCCCCCTATTGGTTTTTTGATTATATAAGCGGAACACAGGCATTGCCCACCACTAGCAGACGAGGCATCGAAATCAATATCGTCGCCGTTCACGCCGTTCGCTCCTCAAGACTTCCATTATGGTCAGTTTTCTCGTCCTGAGCACCTCTTATGGACCCCGTGGTAGCCATGAATACGGTTTTGACGCGATTATCAACGTTGAAATTGGTGGATGTGATAATTTAGGAATGGATGTGCCAAGATGATTGACCCGCAAATCTCGCTCTTCTCACCACTTTGTATGCTCAAATGCAGAGCTGACTGTCCCTTGTCATCCGTAGGCACGCGGACCGAAAAAACACTTGAAGCGCCTTGCTGCACCCTCATCATGGATGTTGGACAAGTTGAGCGGTACTTATGTGCGTGCATCCCAGATCGTTTGGATGTCTTTGTCCTAAAGCACCAGTATTATACTACAGGCTCCCCGTCCTTCTCCTGGTCCCCATAAGCTCCGTGAATCGCTCCCCCTAACCATCTTCCTTCGCAACAGGCTGAAGTATGCGCTGAACGGCCGCGAAGTTACCTCAATCGTTAAGCAGCGATTGATCAAGGTCGATGGCAAAGTGCGCACGGATACTACCTTCCCCACTGGCTTCATGGGTAGAGCAGCTTTTCTTTCTTGGTTTACTCATTTAATCTCATTTTTCCGCTGGTTAGACACCATCTCTATCGAAAAGTCCGGCGAGCATTTCCGTCTCCTATACGATGTCAAAGGTCGTTTCACCATCCACCGCATCACTCCTGAGGAAGCCTCCTACAAGCTCCTCAAAGTCCGCAAGGTCGCTCTCGGTGCCAAGGGCGTTCCCCATGTCGTCACTCACGACGGCCGCACTATCCGTTATCCTGACCCTGCCATCAAGGTCAACGACACTCTCAAGTTTGACCTTGAGTCCGGCAAAATCACCGAGTTCGTTCACTTTGACACCGGAAACATTGTGATGATCACTGGCGGACGTAACATGGGTCGTGCTGGTGTCATCACGCACCGCGAGAAGCATATTGGTGGTTTTGATATCGTGCATGTCAAGGATTCCTTGGACAGGACCTTCGCCACCCGGTAAGTGCCTCTCATGAATCATCCATGAGCCGCCCAAAAATCTAATATGTTCGATTAGTATTTCCAACATCTTCGTCATCGGTGAGGGTTCAAAGCCCTGGATATCGCTACCCAAGGGCAAGGGTACGAAGCTCACCATCTCGGAGGAGAGAGATCTCAAGAGGAGACAGCGGGCTGCCGAATAAATTTATTCTTTTGCAGCATCTCTTTCACTCTATGTCTCATGTGTATCACCTGTTTGTTACCACTAATAGTACTCATTAGTAACTTTGATGCAACAGGGTCTTCCTTGCTAAGTAGTTGGGTTCATTTATGCTGCAGCACTTCAGCACTTCCGCGACACTCAGCATCATCCGCAGAATAGACCAATAGGTTGGTATATGCGCTACATTTCTCAGGATGTACATCACATCTGTTTACAGTGATTTTCTGGTTGTGTCTTAGGTGCCGAAACTCATGAATACATCCGAACTAGGCTTCAAGATCTTAATTTGAACCTCACTGAGAGTATTAGGTCTGTTCCGCTTGATGATCATCCTGTAGCTCATAGTATGGACAGACAACATCACTCCATACTGCCGACCTGCCCTTGGTGCTCTGTCCGACCTCTCGCCTTCAACTCTGCCTGCCGTTCCTCGACCTCGTCTTGAACGCGTTCGATCGACTTGAAGTATTTGACTGTTTTGACATGCAGCTCTGAGTTATGGTTGCGCAGTTTTTGTTTCATTCAAAACGAGGCGATGGGTGGGCAGAAGAGTAGGATGTGAAGTTAGGAACGACGGGACGGCATCCGTATGTCAACCAAAAATCGTGTTTTATCAAAACGACAGCACGTACCAGCTGTAGCATCTTCATCGACTACAATCAAGGCCCAAGGGTGGAGCTGCAATGCCGAGAGAGTCCACTATATCAGGAGTCATGTCAACGTGAGTTCTTGTGAGATGCTGGATAACGGCCTACTCACAAGGTGGTTTACGCCGTCCTCTATAAGTGAGTGTACACCACGAAGATGAACAATGAAGGTGCCCGAAAATAGTCTGGAGCCATTGACTCACCAATAGCCTTGCTAAGCGCCAAGCTCTTCCTCTGGCCCGTGACCACAACTACGACTTCCCTTGCTTCAAGTACTGTCGCAACACCAACGGTAAGGGCCATACGGGGGACAGCAGCAATGTTGTTGTTAAAGAAGCGGGCGTTGGCGAGGATCGTGTCGTAAGCGAGTGTCTTGATGCGGGTCCGGGATGCGAGGGACGAGCCTTTGATAGGAGCGAGCATTATTCAAGTCGATGGACGTGACAAGACACAATACGGTAAAGAAGCCGCAGGCGATACGACATCAAAGGACAGAGGGGAGTGAAGTGGTGAAAGGAATGAGACATACCAGGCTCGTTGAATGCGATATGACCATCCTCGCCGATACCACCCAGGAAAAGCTCAATACCGCCACACTGCTTGATACGGGACTCGTATGCGTTGCATTCCGCAATCAAGTCTTCGGCGTTCCCGTCCAGTAAATTCACTTGGGAAGGGGGGATATCAACTGCGTTTATGAAATCAGTACAAACTTCGAGGGCGACTGGACTGGACGGACTATGGGAGAAAAACTCGCGGAACATGAATGTGTGGTAGGACTCTGAGTGGTCACGAGGAAGGCCGACATACTCGTCCATGTTGAAAGTGACGACATGCTTGAACCTGGAGTCACGAGTGGATGATAAACGCGACTTCAAGTGTTCTATTCAGCACTCACGATAAGCTGCCCTCCTTGACTTTGTTGATAAGGGCTTTGTAAGTTGGAATAGGAGAGGAGCCGGTTGGGAGACCGAGCACGAAAGGTTTTTCAGCGGTGGGTGCAAAGTCATTAATGCTAGGGGAAATGAATGAGGCATAGGTAAAGAAATAGGGTGCTAGTGATGATACCGCTTGGCAATGTAGTTGGCGACATAGTCGCCGACAGTGGCAGGGTCGTCGCGAATGATCAGACCTGCAGAAACATAAGCACATTGGACACGAATTGAAGGAACGTGAGCGGACGTACGCATAGCGGTAGATACTTGCTAGTGATGGCGAAGGAAGTGGGCAGGATTCAAGAAAGCGACTGTATGAACTCCAACTTGAAGGAATTACATCAATGTCTGTATTTATCCTACATGCCCGCGGCCGTGCCCTGCTCCATTCTGATGATTAGGTGAATCTGGAATCCTTCGCATTGACTAGCATGATCTGGCAGTGTCTTGGCCATGTGCTCATACAATAATATACCTTGTCACATGTCCTAATCGCTATCATCCCACCCCCGTCAATTCTTAGAACGCGGTGTTTCCGCCTATAACGGATCCCAGTCCGACACTATCAACCTCTTGCAGCTGAGTGTTGACCCCTGCCATCAGCCAACACTCCATGTAAGCGCATGGGGATTCAACGAATCCGAATCTCACTGGCAGGAGCGAGGAATGCTAGTGAGTGAGTGAGTATATCAGCCTCCAATTGCAGCAGTTCTTCGCCCCTCGGAGCTAGCCCGAACCGTCATATCAGCTCCTCAGCTTCGTGAAGGAAGTGCTGATAGTAGGTAGTGCCGCCACGTTTATCTATGTGTCATAAAGCAATATCCACGCATGCTAACACCACACCATGTTCACTGCACAAGAGATCTCAAGGAAAATGATACCAGGTTTGGCAGGCTGCCAGCCCTCGTAATACCGCGAACCGCACAACCTCCTGCTGAGCGCTATGAAGTGCCGTGTGCTGCCGTACAGTAACTCCCATCATGTAGTACGTCACAAATGTATGCATCATTCACTGACACTAATGCGCCCTTTGCCAAAGTCTTCTTATGGACAATGCAGACACATGGGGCTTGTCACTCGCCCATGCCATTCCTGTTGACACGTTGACCACTGGGGGTTTCAAATGTTGCTAATTCAAACACGTGTGCTCTGCAGAGTCAATGAGCGTCTCTTGTCCACGCACATGTGTCGCTCGCCCACCCGAGATCGAGGTGTTAAATAGTCAACTAAATAAGTGCGTCGCGTTGGCACTTGCCCACTCAGGTCGATGGCCACAATGATGCTGCTTCAATCAAATGCTGCCTTTCTGGCAGTTTAACACATCATTGTGGTATGTTTTGACCTTGAAGCGCAGCCTAAGCGATTCAATAGATTCGTCTGCATGTCAGCCCCCGCATTCGCAGAGAACAGGCATTAGGCTAATGTTTATGCTTTGCTGGTGGATCCGATCTAAGACTGTCCGTGATATGACCTATTATCTTAGCTCATACACAATCTTGAGTCTCACTGAAGCATCTATGCTGTGATTCGTTCCTGCAGCTTATCTATTAGGTCGTCACAACGGCCAGCGTGTGCCTCGTCACCAAATATGCCGCGGCCAGAGCTATTGTCTACCTGCGACAAGTCCCATCTCCGAGCCAATGCATACAGAACTCGGACTGACTCAAATACTTTTGAGTATCTCCTATGATTCCTGTCAAAAAGAATATTACATGGTAGCACTGTTCAAGAGGTATCCAGCTGCGATCGGGGAGTTTCTATAGATGAAACACAGAAATGACTACGCCTCCGACATCAAGGCAAATCCTGCGACAGCGAGTGCAGTCGCTATCGACGACAGCAGGTTGACCTATGGGACAGTCAGCTGCATCAAGACAGGGGAGGATAATATTAGATCACCTGATTGTTTGTCAATAAATTGAGCCCGCTGATAACTTTGACAGTATCTTTCCGCCCGCGATCAGGTTCCGCCTGATGGCCAGTAAGAATGAGCTTTTTGTCAACCGAGTAGCGTGTGCGCTGTAGGGTCGCTCCCAGGAACGAATCCAGCTAGTGTTGTGGCATCAATATAAGGCACAGTTGTGACACAAGTTCAATCCTACCAAGCTTCCGCCAGCACCTGCTACACTACCCCAGAATACGAGCGACGGAAGAATAGTCATCCAACTGCTCCTGCAGTGTGCATTCTCTACAACGAATGAAATAAACATTGTTACGCCTACGATCAAACCGCCAAATAAGCTGGCAAGTGTCCCGCCAAGTGAGACACCACCGTTTGTACCGGGTGGAACAGTTTTCAGCGTCGTGATAAGGATTGGCGGGCGGGAAGAGAGGATACCAAGTTCTGACGCGAGAGTGTCCCCCAGGCAGCAGGCAAAGTGGCTGGTGGTACAGTATTTATAGGTCAATGAACCATATGCATCAAGTAGAAGGGCGGAACTTACCCAAGCGCTACAAGCATCAGCGCGCGACTCAATCCGCTTGATACCGTTGCGTCCAATGGGCACCATTGACCATCTCCATATGGCACACTGTCCAGCAATGCTGAGCCCGAGTAAATGTAAGGCTTGACTAAACTCCACGGCAACGCGTCAGGTGCAAAGGCAAGACACCATATTCCAGTCGCAAGTAATGCGGTGAATGTGTTGCAGAGAACTTGGGCGCCAGATCGGTAACCAGCATCTTGATAGTCATCTTCCAGCTGAGCTTTCTGCTTCTTACCGTCTAATTATTGGTTAAAAGACTGGGATTATGATTTCGGTTGACACTCACATTTTGTGGCTCTGGATCCGACCAAGTAGAACACGATGAGAGTAATCCCGATGGTCCGCAAAGGCGCTGCAAGAATGCTGAAACCAACCACGAAGGCGGTCACTGCACCAGAAAAAGAGAGTGATCGCGAACGTAGTCCATGTACACTGAGCAGAGTGGCGATACCTAATGGTATCAAAGGGAAGGGTGCCATGATGGTCAACAAGCGAGGACTCGTCCGAGCAATTTGCGAGCATCATACAATGTTCCCATTACATAAATGACCAAGAGTAGCTTTACATAAAGACCAAGCAGTCGACTCCCCGCTCCGGGTAACTCCAAAGGCAACCACTCTGTAGTACACCGACCAGGTATCGATGTTGTACATCCTAGCATCATGCACATTTGTCTTGTCTCCTTCATCCTTATCTGGCCTCCTGCAAAACTACGCTCATGAACTAAGTAACTTGAAGGACACACACACCTAGGCTCAACGGCAACTCACATCCTTCCTGACAATTCAACCCGCTACTCAGTCCATCTTCGATCCTTGTCGTAATGCTTAACTTTTACTGCCCGCACTATTGTTCAGAAGGTGGGTATGGTATAGTAGACTTGAAGGGTGAGTCACTCCATGCGGCGCAAATAATTCTCAACCTTCTTCCGAGGCTGGCTTCTTTATTCTCTCATATATTGGTAATACCCTCAGGCATTTTACGCGCGTATCCATTGGCATTGATTGGAGGAGGCCCTGCCGACACTTGCAGTCGAATGCTGTTATTTGTATCCCATTGTTGAGCTCTTGGAAAATTCGCAGCCTCCCCGCGCACGGATCCCAATGTCGCCCACGAACCCCTCCCCTTTTACTGGAAAGTCTAACGGTGGAGGGCCACCGGATCGACCCCCAGATCTTCTAAAAGATACGCAAAAAATCTGTTTTCCTTGCATCAATCCCCCATCTCGATCGATCTGAACCCTGACTCGGACATCTTTCGCGATATCAGCAGGGGCTCGAGATCCCCATATTTCACGGTCGGTCTTGGATGCATAAAACGTTCCGTGGGCTTATATTAAGAGCTTCGAAACCTTCTCGGTAGTCTATCCGTAGCTGGCTCCTTCCTACAAGATACATTCATACATCGATCAAACAAGGGGAGTAGACTTGCATGTGGAACGGCTCACGGTGTCTACTCCCCTGTACAGGCAGAATACCGGATCCTTCCCGTGGGTAACAGCGCCGTTTCCTGTGACCCTTCTTGGAGAGAAAATTGCTCGAACGGATGGTCTTTCCTTCAAGGTTACGCATGGTCAGTGTCACTTATGGAGGTTTAATTCACATGGGAGAAAGTTTGGGCCTGCGGTTTAAGTGACTGATGAGGGTACCGGGTGTTATGAAGTTGATGAGAGATTTTGATGACTTATCTTGTATATGCACTTGTTTGCAATATTGGGTTTCCTTCTTACTGTGCACTTACCTATAGACTTCTCATAGCCAATCATGCACGAAACTCGCCCATGCAGGTGTGCCCAGTTGTTGTATCCAGCTCTGGATTGTCCTTGCTCAGAGCCAACTTAGGATGTAGCAAATTGTGCAAACAAAAGCGCATCAAAACGTTTTCTTCAACGCCATCGATATCTCGCGTCGCATTCCTTTCGGTAAAGAAAGATCCAATGTAAGTTCTGTAGCTCGATTGCAATCAAGGAAGAGTTTTGGATACATAAAAGCATAGTCCATAATGTGTATGTGCGTTACTGGAGTCTGGATATGCAGCATGTTTAGAAAACAGGGACAAAAGACATGAACGCAGATATGACTACCAATCTCGATAACTGAAACATACATCATGACATGAAGATGGTGACCAGAGAACTGTTAGGCGTGAACATGTAACCAGATTTTTGGAAGTCAAAAACCGGGGTATTTAAGAAAATTTGAAGCATGCATTCATGACACGAGGGCTTCTGGATTTAAGCAGCAACCAAGCTCGAGTCATTCGATATCACGGAGCCTAAATTCGGGATGTATTCTCAACCAGAGGTGTGCGACCTACGCAATCGCGGAGGTGGTAGACACTCCATTCACCTGGCTGAGCGCAGCATCTGCCTTTTGAAGATCGTACTCGCTAAGGCTCTTGAATGCCCCACCGCCGGGCGTGCTTGCCCCAGACATCACGGATGACGCACGAGAGCGCACTTTCATGACAAGAGGGCTGGGTGCAGGAACACATTAGTAAAACACCAGTAGGTGAGAGAATGCTTACAAGGGGTATTCGTCCTCTTCATCTTCCCCTGTACGTGACCAATGGCCCCTGTAATCACTGGTTTCCAAACGTTGCATCTATAGCACAATCAGTACATCCCAACTCGCCTCGTGGCAAAAGATGCCTACCTCCTCTGTAAGTGTTCCAAGATCACCTGGTGTCGCGAGTCCCGAAATTCTGAGCCTCGGGCTGGCTTGGACAGAAACTGGGAATTCTCCAAAGCCCCACTCCACGTCTTCCCCGTTGTCCTCGTCGGCACCAATAAATGCGTCAGGGTACGCCCTCCGAAGCGCTAGCATCCGGGCCTTCTCGTACTCAAGGCCCAGATTCTTCCAATCTAGAAGTGGCGAGAGTCGCTCGACGCGGTTTCGTTGATTGATCCGCTGGCGCCGCGTTTTTTTGACAAAATCGAACATCGAGTTCGCGAGCGCGTTGACACTGTCATCAATGGAAGTGGAGCGTCGGTCGATGATGTAGATACCCTCGTCAGAGGGATTGTGGATTGAATCTTCCATAAAGCACCCGAATCCGGAGAGGTTTGTTGTAACACTAGGGATACCCATCTACTCGAATGAGCTCGAATCACACGATACAAGGAATACACAACGTACCACGGTGCACTCCGCGGGGGTGTATCCCCATGGTTCGTAGTAACTCGGAAATACACCCAGATGGCAACCTCGCACGAATTCCTCGTAGTCAAGACCCAGGATCGGGTTATTTGAGTTCAAAAATTCGGGATGAAAGATGACCTTGACACGGTCTCCCGATGTGTTGAAGAGGCGTACACGACGTAGCTGATTGAGGATCGGGTCGTTTGAGTCGTCTGCCATATTGTGTGTAACGATCGGGGGAAGAGTGTGTCGCTTGAGTGCGAAGATACGACGTTTCAATAGGACTTGGTCCTCTGCGCTTAGGAGGTCCTCTGGCGCGACGTCTGTGCGACCCTCGCCATGGAACCGCGCGGCGTGCTCGAACAGTCGTGCGCCAACACGGGCCTGTACCTCGGTAACGGTATCGCGCAGCTGCTTCATAACTGCCTGACCCTTAAGGGCCTCAATAGTATAACTATTGGTAGCAGCGGGCATGATGATGAACGCGACGACTGTGGTCTTACTCTGACTCTGCTGGAGGCGGTGATTGAGACGAGCAAGGGACTCAATGAACATATCGACGCCCTTGTTACGGTATTCATACCGACCAGCTGTGAACATCTAGTGGACGTGATTAGTTGGAGCAATACTGAAGAGTGGCACGACGTACATAAATGGTGTTTTCGAGATCAAAGTCGTAGTGACCATAGAAATGACCACGAACAAACTCATTAATTTTCTCCTTGGAAGTCGCATGCAGATTTTGGAATTCGTGCATTGCCTGGAACTTGACCACGTTCAAGCCATTTGGAAGGACACCATCTGGTTTTCTCTTTAAGAGATGCTCACTCTCCCACGCAGTAATTCCGCTGACGGTCGTGAAAACGTCCGCACAATGTGCAGCAGCACGTTCGATGCAGTAGCGGTGATATATGCCCCGCTTTCCAGCTTCGTGGTCAACGTCAAAGTAGGATAGATTATTGTAGAAGTCGACGCTTCCAGCACAGAGATAGCGACCGAGCAGGGTTGCGTGTGTTGTAAAAACGGTGGTAATATCAATGTGACGTTTTCGTGCGAGAGGAATGGCGAGTCCTGCTTGCCATTCATGGAAGTGGGCAACTACGGCTGTATGAGCTTTGTGTGCAACATACTGAGCGTTGGTCAATGGTGATTAAATCAGTCGGAGTAGATCAACCACGCACCTCGCCTAGAAACCATGCTACAAGATAACCAAAGACGATGGTCTCGTTTGTCTCGTGGTCATTGGGGGGAGATGGGATGCCTGCAAGATTCCAAAGATCGGCCTTCCACTCGTCAAGGCGATGATATTGGCTGCCCGTATCGAAGAGTAGGACACGGGGAGCACCCTCTATGAGCCATCGGCCATAAAGACATTTCACACCCTGTGCTCTCATGGACTGGAGTGTTGCGACTAAAGCAGGATCGTTGGGCTCCTGGGTTTCAACCTCCATAGGAGCTGTCTTGTAAATGAGGGGACCAATGAGGGTGTAACGATCACCGTACGTCTGCATGGTCACGGGGACCTTGGTCTTGATAACTGTGTATATGCCTCCAACTTTGTTAGCAACCTCCCAAGCACACTCGAAAAGGATTGGGTTCTGGACGTCACGCTTCAAGGGATCGTCTGGCATGGCGATGGTGAGTGATTTGGGATCCAAGACATCTGCGGAGATGGAGCTGGCCATGTTGATTCCAAAGTCGAGCAAATGGTTTTAAGCTACGTCTTTATAGGACTGACCTCATACCCACGTGACCCTTATCAACCTTCCCAGTGGAGTCGAAGCCAGGTCAAAGCACCGATGTCTTGGCAATTTTAGATATGATCTTGACAAAAAACTAAATATTTGACCAAGAGACGCACCGTGCATCCGTACTATCTGCTACCATGTCCAGCTCATTTGATCTCCATGTTCAGACAACTATCTCACCTCACAATGGTCAGGCATACCATGTAGAAACATATCCTGCTTCTAGTGATCTGGACCGCACTCTCGATCGTGCAGCACAGTCTCAGAAAGAGTGGATCAAGGCTACACTGGAAGAACGTATCGCGAAAGGCCGCAAATTCATTGTCCGTGTGCTCTTGATAAATTGATACTTGCAGAACTACCGTGACATTACGCGCCCCCTAGGAGAAATTTTCTGCTCTTGCGAATCGAGAAGCACCAACAACATATGATCATGGCCCCCTTGGACATCATAATCTTGCTGAAGAGCTATGTAATCAGATGGGCAGGTGCATATGTCTACGCGTAAAACATGATCGCGAATGTACTGATTCGGGTCGCACATATTAGGCCTGCCGATCAGTGTTGGGGGGAGTTTAGAGGATTTCTACAGCGCGCAACCTACATGGTCGACATTGCTGAATCGTGTCTCTCAGACATCACCTTTTCAGATAATCAACCTGGCTTCAGTCGTTCAATTAAGCGCGTTCCCCTTGGTGTCATTTTCGTCATTGCTCCATGGAAGTGAGTACATTTGAACTTGAAGACACTCGAGACTCATCTATTCCAGCTACCCATATCTTGTCATGATCAATTCTGTGCTTCCGGCACTCATCGCTGGAAACGCCGTCATTTTGAAGCCTTCTCCCCAAACGCCTCTCACAGCCGTGCGATTCAAGGAAGCCTTGAATGACGCTGGATTTCCAACCGATCTCATACAAGTGGTGCATCTCTCACCGCCGCTTACTCGATATGTCGTGCAGCATAAGCTAGTCGATTTTGTCATGTTCACAGGCAGCGTGGCAGGAGGAAAGGCAATTGAAACAGCAGCTGTTGCTGCTGATGGATTCAAGGGCGTTGGTTTGGAGGTGCCATATTTGACCCTCGCAGGGTGCTGAGTCGCTAAGTCAAAGTCTAGCTCGGAGGAAAGGACCCGGCATATGTTCGTGCAGATGCAGACCTGAAAGATGCAGTAATACAGCTAGTTGATGGTAAGTCAAAAATATATCATAATTGTGCTGCTAAGTTCTCACCATTGTACGTAGGCGCAATGTACAACGCTGGGCAGAGTTGCTGTGCAGTCGAAGTAAGAAACATTACTTTCAACGTCAAAGTATGACTTACCTCAGCTGAACAGCGGATCTACGTTCACGAGTCCGTGTATGACAATTTCGTGAATGAATATGTCAACGAAACCAAGGCAAGTCGTGACTGCTGTGGTCTTCTTGATGTAGCTTGAACGTAAGTCTAGAAACTCATACTGGGGGATCCTACGAACAAGCAGACGACCATCGGCCCGGTGATTAGTATTGCTAGTGCAGAGAGAATTCGCCAGCAGGTTTCTAGTGCAGGCAAGTGTTGCACAGATCGTACTGCAGCTGGCTGATCATATCGTAGTGCAAGCGGGCGGGAAAGCACTAATACCCGAAGACCTGTATCCACAGGCAGAACCGTGAGTCAATAGTTGTATGACGGCGATGGATATTCAGCATCTTCAGAGGTACTGCATTTGTGGCGCCTCAAGTCCTGGTCGATGTGAACCACAGTGAGCTTGTTATATTCATATCCTTTGATACTGTCCTGAGGTTCCGACGACAGCGATGGACGTCATGAAGGTCAATACTTTGTTTATCATGCAAAGCTGTGTCTGATTTGATGCAGGAAGAGTCATTCGGACCTATCATCGGCATCCAGAAGGTGAATTTATCAGTGTTGTTTTCAAGGATTGACAATAAGCTTCAACAGGTCTCATCTGATACAGAAGCGATTGAGCTCATGAACGACTCAGAATACGGTCTTACCGCTTCCATCTGGACCAAGTCATTAGATGACTTCAACATCCTCGCAGACCAGGTGCAAGCTGGAACAATCTTTCTCAATAGGTATGGATTCCTCATCCAGATAACTGGTACACCACACTAATTTTCATGCTCCAAGATGCGATTCGCTTGACCCAGCCTTGGCCTGGACAGGGATCAAGAACAGTGGACGTGGCGTCAGTCTGAGCAAATTTGGTATTTCCCATTGATACAGCTCGCGTGAGGCCACTAATGCATCCACAGGATACGACCAACTGACAAGGGCGAAATCCATCAACATGCGGATAAACACAGCATGATCAAGTTGTGGGATGATCGTGATATTAACATCGTGGGGCGCGCTAATGAGATAGGTCTCCGTACAACGAGATGTAGAATATGATACGAAGTCAAGAATATATCCCAATTCCTGAATCAGCAATGTATTCTGGATACCTGTAGGCAAGTATCGTCAGTTATGATTAACACAAAACGATAGATGCAAAAATGATGGATCAGGACCCTCAAGCGTAAATAGAAGGCCAGGGAAATTATCTCCAACGTGCGGACACTCGGTCTGGTGCACAGCAATACAATCATCACAATAAAAAGTCTGGTGAAAGGTATAAAATCTCACCTGTGAGCTCAGTCCATCATAACAAAAAATTTGGGACAAGGAAGAGCCAACCATCGATGACAGCAATTTTTATGCACTTTACAGCAGCTGACATAAGATGTTCTCACGCAAGTTTATTGCTAGTCTGCAGACACTTTGCAATTAGGCTGGCACATCTCATCTCGAGGCCCGGTGCACATTGCACAACCGAATATAACTGTGTGGTCCACAATCAAGCAGGACTCGTGGGCGCCAGTAGATTGGTTCCTTCAAGTTGGAGATATGGCAAGCGAGCAGCAGGACCCGACCTGGTCAGCCGCTAGGAGAAGTCCTAGGAATGTGGATGATGATGATGTGGAAAGGGTTGTGCGACCAGGACGAAATCAAGTGCTTTTCAAACACCCCTGGTTGGTACGATGATAATACACATCAGATTTACACCCGATCATGTGCGCTCATAATACCCAATGGGTTTGGTCTCGCCCTCCTTGTCAGTCAGATAATGTAAATATGCAGCACATATGATTGAATAGTACAGTGTGAATTGTAAATGATGCGGTTGGAACATACACTGCACAGTGTACGAATCTGGACCTAGAATTAGAATCGGTTGCGCTTTCGTTGTTGCTTTATCATTGCATCCACCGCCATGCCCCTGTGGGAGTTCAGTTAGTATCAAGACACCGAATAGGTTGGACGGCTTCAGGATAAGGAAAGATTGTAGCAGGGAAATGAAAATCCAGATAATGAAGCTCACTTCCGTCCTTTCATTCTCGGCTCTTCGTCTACATCCATTGCATCTGTCAAATCGACGACACCTCGCATGATATTCCCACCAGCCGTCAACGGTCCTCGCTTTTTCGTGTCCTTTGACACATCTTTGAGAATAACATTATATGCCCTATCGTGCTCTTCATTATCCACTGCAACAGCTGCGCTGTAAGAAGCAATCTGCGCGAGCTTATTGTCTAAAGCGGAAAGGACTGAAGCGGTTGTCGAAGCCCTAGAGAAGACCATGATTAGTCCGTACAAGAGGAGCTGGAATAAAAGCTGGAATAAGACACACCATGTTTGCAGGGCCGCAAGCACCGCCTCTGCCTTTCCAGGCTCGAGGTCTCGTCCCATCGTGTACTCGATCTCCAATTGCTGCTCCTTCTGGTCGAGCTTCCCGCGGAGGATGTCGAGATATATCGCGTCGATTATGAGGTCTTCGAGGTCGCGGATCGTGGGCATTTGCAGCTCTTGTAGGAGCAGAGAGTATGGAAGAATCTGTTAGGGTAGCGATGTAGTGTCAGTGGATTAATTGTGAAGGCATGCCTGGACGTACGCGTCTGTTGGCGGCAAGCGATACGATAGACAAATGCTTAAGCTTGATTATTTGAGCTTGATTTAGCTGAGGCAGAGAGCCCTTGTTCGCTGTATGACAGTTAGCACGAATAATGATGTGAGGCGATAATCCACACACCGAGGTAATCCTTGTACGTCCGATACGAGAATACCTGCAGCAGGGAGAAGAAAGGAGCATGCTGCTCGTTGTTTGCCAGCTGGTTCGCGGAATGCAGATAAGAAGCAGTAACCAGAGATGCCATACGACATGACATACCTCCTGAATATTAGGGAGTTCAAGGAGCTCGGCAAAGACAAAAACGCCTTGCGCTGAAGTGGCATCCTGAACAAGTTTCGCTGCTGCTGCACCCTTGGCTGACTTTGAGATGAGGAGGAATGGCTCGAGCTTTGCAGCAAAGTTCGTTCCTAGCTCCATCTCCACGTTCAAACGTCTTCAAACCAGCCTTCATCAATTCACGATTTCAAGCTATGTATTGATCTCCCCGTGAGAAAAAAGCTAAGCCAGCATGAGTAATGCACATTCGGATTCTTAGAGCTGCTACTTAAGTACTAAGCTACTGTCAATGTTTGCAGAGTTTGAACGCGACGCATAACCACGGATCCGAGTCACGAGAGTTCGAAAAACTATACTAGAGACTCAATTGCTCCAAACTTGATTTATTTCTTGCTACCTTTCTCCTTGTTAGGAGGCGGTGCCTCAATAGGGATGGTTTTGGTCTCCTGCTCCGGAGGCGCCTTCGGAAAGCTGACCTCCAAAACCCCCTTCTCCATATGCGCCTGGACTTGTTCAGGCTTAGTTGTGACGAGAATGTTACAGTTACTAATCAGCGACGAGCTCGTTCATTGCTGTGTGTGATCGTACCTTGGTTCCCTCAGGGAGTTGCAGAGTTCGAGCAAAGCGTCCGAAAGAGTGCTCGCGCACCACAAACCGACCCTCATCAGTCTCGGTTTTCTTCTCGCCCGAGATGGTCAGGCGGTCATTACGCACTTCAACGTTAACCTTCTCCTGATCCATGCCGGGGAGTTCGAATCTCGCCACAACCCGGTTGTCTTTTGTCTCAACGAGGTCCATCCTGTGTATTCAGATATATTAGAGCAGATAACCGCCCCTGTACAGGCAGAACGCACTTGGGGCGGATTATTGCGGGACGAGACTCGTCGGAGTCGGGCCGGAAGCGTGCAGTAAACGCATCGTCAAAAAGACGATCAAATTCAGTGAATGGGTCGTATAGAAATTGAGTGAGGGCCATTTCTAGGAAAGACTATGTGTGATGATCAGTGAGTGCGGCAACAGTGATTCGCTGGGTCCAGCAATCGAGGACCATCTTATACGTATGTCGGGCCCCTGTCGACTGGTCTCCGGGCGTCGCTCCTAACTTCGGTTTGGGCTATTGATAACGATCAAGCTCGTTGAAGGTTCGTCCGGGTTTAACCTTATCACCAGAGAAAAATCAATTGCTACAGCTCGAGGAACTGAAATCATAAATCTACGCAACTAGTCGCTGCGTAAAGTGGCGTCTTTGAAAACATTTTGAGCCGAAACAAGCAACGAAGTGGTCGCCGCTCAATTCATCTCTTCATGCACTTGAATCTCATCTCGCGTACAGTCCAATAGGCGTCTCAAAGACATACTCAGCTGAAGCACGATGAATTGTTGAACGCTCTCTCAGGACATTGTGTACAACTCACTTACGAAATCCTTCGGTTCCCAGATTCAGCTCAACGCGTGGCCATTTACCGTCATGCAAGACGCAAGTCGGAAAAGCCAACAGCAGCATATTGGGAAAGATTTTCCAAACGACCAAAGGGCATCTCGCTGATGATGTGCGAAACCTTAACACGCGCCATGTAATCCTTAACATTGGGTTGTTGCAGAAGATTGGAGAACTCTGCTGCTGGGTGACCAGCAGCGCAGGAGTTGGCAAATTGGCCTGACAGAAGAGGAGACAATGTCACGGGTGCGAGATAGAACCATGGCACAGAATTTCTGGTTGGATAGTAAAAAGGCAGATAATTTGCATTGGACGGAATTTGCTGATAACGCAGACGTAGAGGTCGCGTCGTACGTACGAAGAAGGTGAACCGACGGGCTATTATCAAAAACTCTGAACTTGGTATCCGTCATGAGGGTGCGGCAAAGGAGAGACACCGTCGAGCCGTTAGCAGATGGTACGCATGGCATGGCAAAAGCTCAGTCTGAGCGCTATCTGGGACTTGGTGGCAGTGTCTGAACTAAATAAACAAGAAGTAGTGTTGCGTACATGGACAACTGGTCTCGGAGATGCAGGGTAATCCAGAGGAAAAGGCGGCAACTTTCCCGAAGGCGATTGGCTGGCAAATGCAAATGTCGTCGAGTCCTGGGATTCTGTCATCGAACTGATATAGCTGTATACCAGTAAACCTCGTGGTCGGTGTCAATTCCCATCGAAGGTTAACGTAGGCGATTAAGATCGTGAGTAATGGTATGTACACAAGAACAACGTTAACGAATTACGATCGAGAAATATTTTGATATTGTAGACTTGAGCTTTGGTACTCTATCAAAAATAGCCGACTGCGCTCATTCATCATAAATCTTCGCCAGCCATCAGCAAATGATTAAAACAGAAGGGTAAAACAACGCACGTTAGCAGCTCGTTGACGTAATCCCTCACTAATCCGACGCTCTCCGCATCCATCGTAGAACTGGCGACCATCTGTGGTAGACTCACTAACCCGAGCAACTCATCAGTTGACGCTAAGTACATCATGTGGATGAGATCGCACCAAGCATCCTAAGCAAGTGTTCTGCTCCGTATATGGCGCTCATATCTTTTTCCTGGCCAACCTGCACCTTGGGACCCGTGACATACTGCTTGCGGATCTCAGCGTATTGTGGACGCTCAAACCGGTAAAGAAGGTTTGCGCCGAGTGAGCGATCAAAGTAGACTTGCAACCCTGAAACTATTGTTGGAAGGACGAGTTCAGGCTCGCGAAGGCTGGAAGACAAGATAGAGCTTGAGTCAGCAAAAAGTTGAGAATCTCCCCATGGAGGAGCTAACGTTGTGTTTTTCCCGAGCCCTATCACATAATCTTTGAACTCCTGCAGGATCTCAACAACTGTTGGGCTTCGTGGTACGGATACCAGCTTTCCGGTTGTCAATATCCAACTAAGGCGCAAAAGTGACAAGATACTACCTGGCTATTCTTTGTGATCGCCTCCCAATCATCTACAAGCAGTACTTTCAGCACCTCTGGGACATTGAGTTTCATCTCCGGCTTCTTGCTGATATCGTCCTTTTATAAAAATGACATTAGCGCCACCAGAAAATACACCATGAGACAGATTTGTTTTAAAAAATAAACGCACCTCCTCTCTCCCTCTCTTTGTTCCTCTGCCATCCTTACGCCCAAGCCCGCCACCACGCGAGGAGCTACCGTCCTTCATCATACCCCCGCCATGGGCCTTCCCCTTTGACGACGACCCCGAGGTAGACGCAGCTGCGCTGGCATGTGCCATCAATGCTTTCTGCAGCTGCACATTCGTGTCATTGAACTTGAGCAGCCGTGTGATAGGCACCCATTCATCCCACCTAGTCAATGGTGAGTAACAAAATGGTTCAAGCACACAGAGGACAACGCACGTCTGCTTCCACCCCTTATAGTGCACGAAGAAATGGGGGCCAACTGTGGAGAGCTTAGTGTTGGTTTCGTCCCACGTCTCCGCTTTTAGTATCTTAGCCTCATAGACGAGGGGCCCATGATAGCATAGGATGCGCTCGCCGACTGTGAACGATAAAGACATTTGTGCACAGGACCTCCTCACACCGTGACAGTGGTTTGAACTTAGGTTAAGTGCTTATGTAAGAAGTCCCTACAAGCTTCAAGACTTGCACATTTTTCGTAATTGCTGAGCAGCGAATGGTCAGGCATGTATCCAAAAGCATGGCATAGCATAGACGACAACAATCAGTGAAGCATGAAACACCCATAGAAATCATATAACGTGAGAAATAAAGAGGTCCTTCAAGACCAAAACCCCATCTCTGTATCATCCATGCAACTCCGCGCTGTAGAAATATTGTAACTTCGAGTTGTGCTTCCGATTTGAAGTAGTAATAGACGCGCTTCACATCAGCATGGAGTATCCTGGGAGGAAACTGTTCAGCACAAGACGTCCTGATAATGGCCAATCTATATTGAGACGAACCTACGCTCGCTAAAAAATCGCTGTCGGCCACTTAGAAAGCCTGGCCATATCAGGCCGGCGTCATAATAAGTGCCTCACAAACGAGGACAACGTAACAGCGGCGGCATATGATCGAGGGTTTCGTCATGCCAATTTATGAGTGCCGCCACGTGTTCTACTCGAAAGTCTGATCAACAAACAAATGAACATGTTGATCGACAAGTCGAGTTTCATAAAGCGAGAATGTACTCACGGCTAGGATAAAACCACCCCCTTCTCCATTTCCCGTTATCGTCGCGCATTACATGCTTCACAGAATCTCTTCGTCGTCCGCCTCCGAGGTAGGGTCCAATCGTAAACCTCATCATACTCTATATTCTTTTTTTTTGCCAGCCCTTTGAACAAATCTCGGAGTCCCGCGTAGTCCGGGAGGTCTTCAAACTCGAGACCTCTTGCATAATTGAAGAAAATCTCGAACTCCACAGGAAGACCCACGGTGAGAACTGATAAAGCTTCGAGCTTCTTGTCTCGTATAGCATCCCACGTCTCAGCAACTGTAGCGCCTTTGATTTTCCGCCACGGTAACGTGCCCCGCAGAAAGTAAATCAGCATGTAAGCAAGAGATTCTAAATCATCACGCCGAGAGCACTCTTTACCAAGCCATTAGGTCAATTATTATGGCCACTTTGACAGCCGACTACAACTCACCAATGCCGTGATGTGCGTTGATAGATGCAAAGAGGGATGTGCCCACGCCATGATGGTCGTCCTGCCGATACGGGATATGGGCGCTTGTCTTTGAGTCTCGAAATTTTTTAGCGAGTCCAAAATCGATCACATTGACCAAGTGTTCTGCACGGTCTGTCCCCATTACGAAGTTGGCAGGCTTGACGTCGCGGTGGATAAAATCGCGTGAGTGGATAAACTCTAGGCGCGATAGCTGGGTTCGTTGGGAAGGCGTCAGCAACGCTGAGAGAAAAAGGCGAGAAAAGGAAAGTCCGACAAAGCTTGGCGTCATAAATGATGCTCTAGGCCACAACGTGTAGATGCAAGACGCGCAACAGTGGACAGGACATACACCTCGCCTGGAACGATAGCGCAGATAAGAAAGAAAACTTACCAATTGGTCCGCGAGCTGGAGCACGGTCTTCACTGTGAAGTGACGATTGCACATCTTAAAGAGGTCCTCGAGGGATGGACCCAACAGGTCAATCACCATAACATTGTAATCGCCGTGCTTTCCCGACCACATGATCCATGGCACCCCAGGGCCACCCATGAGGGTCTTGTAGACCTTGGACTCCTGCTTGAGGGGACTGTTGCGCGCTATAGCTGGTTCTAATTTAATTGCAACTTCCTTCCCTGCAACTGTATGAACTCCAAGGAACACAGTGCCTGTTTGAACATAATATGGAATCAGGGGGACGAGCGGTTGATGAGCACAGAGAGTGAGAGTTACCACATCCTCCAATGGCGATTTCCTCTTCCAGTCTGTACTTTCCACCTAACATGAAGTCCATGATAATTTCCGATCAAAAAGATACGAAGTTCGACAGCGTACAGAACGATGAGCAAGGAGTTGTCCTCAAGCTGCCCGATATATATGCGTGATGAATGTGGGGCAGAGAGACCTACAAGTGGCGTATTCAATTGAAAGTTCAGTTTGTGGATGCTTATGTCAGTCGGCATTTCGGCAATGACCTCCACAGTCCTTCCTGAATGGGAAATCACGAGACCGCGTCGCGACGCGTCATGCTCCATTTCCTTCAAACCAAATCCGCAGAGGTGAGAGCATTGGCATACTTTTGCTTAGCTCAACTCTCAATTCATGCCACACATCCGACGTGAGCGAGATAGTATATAATCCTGCATGAATCCCCACAGCAGTTACTCAATCACCGCCTTCCATGTGGGAAACAGTACTAGTACGTGCGCCTTCTGATGGTGCCGCATCATACATTACTGTGACACCGTTTAAAATATCAGAAACGAGAAGGCCGGTTAATAATAAAAAGCGACCACTTGCAATTGGCTGACGCCGCACCTCCGCTTCTGCAGGTTATGGTATGGCTGTAATACAGCCTTACTATAGTAAGCATTTCCCCCATTATGCCGTGACAGCGCTCGGATCCGTTCGATATCCTCCTTTCCACAAATTGGCTAGTAGCCGTGTATCCCTGAACACTAAGTAGCCTATCTGAGCAGTGGGACTCCAGTGATCCAAACAATCTATTTGTCTGTCCCTTGCTCCACTCAAATACATGCGTACATTGCGTAGTGCCACTAGCTTGAACGTTTGAACGATGGCAAGCTAGGATGTTGTCCCAATGCTTCCGAGTTAGTTTGTGGTACTCGATCTGATCACATAGGCGCTTGGCAGCTCGTTACAAGTCTACTATTAACAACTCGATAATCTGGCAGGTAGCACAAATTTAAGGTGGCCACTGGCCATGAGCACGATCCAGAGGTTCATCACAACAACCTGCAGGATAAGGAGCTGAGGCGAGCAACGAAACATGAAAACATTTGGGTGTTATGTGACTCAACCAGTAAACCGATCGCATGTATTCTTCCTGAGTATTTCCAAACCGACGTAGTTAGTGCGGAGTTATCTGTTAGCATAAGTAGCGAACAACACTTACAATGCTGAGACGCTAGAAGGTGTAACATCATGATGTTTATATCAGATTGAGAATGGGTAGTGCTTCTCGCAGAAGAAATCCAATCACAGATACGGCAGAAAAATCCCGGGGCACGGACTTGAATAGCACAGTTCAAAGTCATTATTATGATTGCTATCAGAGCTATATGAATGGTCTCGCATAGGATGAGTAAAGGGTGAGATACAATGTGTATTGGCTACTTCTCGAATTGCTCCTTCACGAACTGCTTGATAAGAGTTGTGATTTCCCGTTTCACGGAGAGAGGCACGCTTGCTAGGGGATGATGAAATGGGTCAGTGACGCTAGCAAATGATTGAGTGGATATTTAGCACTTTGCGCATGCGATAACAATTCCTGCAGGATCGTCTGAAGGGAAAGCGGCTCCATAGATCTACTGTTTTCTGTTTGATTTTTATTTGGATTTGGGGATTAGGCATCAAGCAAAAACAGGACGGGCACACATACCTTTGGCACGGTGCAGAAGGTCATCTGTCCATCCGCTTTCAGACAGCTTAGAAGACAGTTGATGCAATATTCTAGGTTGTGGCCTATTGCTTCAGTAGCTATGAGAGATATCGAACAAATACCCACCGATCCCATTCTCCACTCTCGATCATTCGACGGTGAACTTCTACATAAAGCATTTCAGCCTCCGAGGTCGATTTGGACATCACAGTTCCTCAAAGCGTGATGTTTCAATAGAGTACGGTATCCACCATGAGCACCAAACCCAAGCGAAGGGGTTTGACCGTCACTGGAAAATCGCGGGGCCCGCTTGAAGATTTTGGACTACTGCAGTGCGAAGTCCTTGGTTATGACTGAAGCAATGCAACGCTCAATCGCAACAAGCGTGTCGTGTGTGTGTGCGAAATTTGGAGGAGACCCTCGACTCGAGTCTAGCTGGAGACTCAGAAGACCGAGTCGACGCGAAAGTAATCAAAGTCACGTGTGCAAACGCGCAACGTGTTCACTGTTGGTGACGTGTTTTGGTTGTCTCATTGAAATTTTTGAAGTATGCAGTGAGCTCGAGGTCAGACGTCGAAGACCAAAGACCATTTAAAGAATGACGAAGCGAAAATATTGTCCACGGCTCCGCCAAAAAAAAACATATCACACATCGCGCAGTGATACATAATGACCAAGATACACATCCAGATTAGCTTGTCAGTACTGTAACTACAAGCCATGCATAACAAAATACAGCATGCGTATACGATGATGTCCACATAGCGAGCGCGATATACATACAGTTGAAAGTCCAGCACAGTCCGTATTCCAGAAAAAGAACAGAATAATGAGACTTTCAGAGTCCAAGTTCTTGTAAGTGACGGAACACATCGTCTTGTTCATAGAAGTCGTCGTCCCCTGGAACCTGGGATCCTTGGTGGCAGGTTGCAGCATGTTTCCACCTAGAAGCAAAAGTTGAGTCCAATGCGCGCCATGCCTTGCATGTGCCCTACCAAAACAGTTCTTTGACCTTATGACGACGATCAGAAATGTCACAAGGGATCCGTGCTGACTTCATACCTTCACCTCGCAATCTTTGATACTTTCGACAGGGACCCATTTCTTGCATTTATGACACCGTCCTTCAAGAATCTCCGACCTCTCAAGTTTGAGCGCGTGGCGGCGGCTACTTGTCCTATATGACAGTGGAGGTGAGAATGGACGTCCGGTCATCGCTGACACTCCTTGAAATGAGAGAAAATCAGTGGATGGACAGTCATTCGAATGCCCCTTACCGTGCGCAAACTGCATATGATAGCTGGAAAAAAAACCGATAAGTGAGATCATGAAATAGAGACTGCGAAGTTCCCTGGAGAAAAACGTCAGCATAATCGTATAGATTGTGAGGGAAAAGTAAGTGACCACTTGAACGCTGAAAATTTTGTTGACAACCATAATTTTTGTCCTCGTCCACCGCGCAAAGGGCTTTCGATGCAAATTGGACACAGTCCTATCTTGGACCTACCTTTACCTTTGACAAAGCGGGGGGTATACAGATCTCGTGGATCGCGTGCAGGGTTACTGATACCGCCAGGGTGTTTGGATTGATTGAAAAGGGAAGCTCTGTGCATGGTGAGCGCCAGGTAGCAGGCAAAATATAACTTACTCCTCGGCATCAAGCTGAACAAACGAGCTTATGGGATAACGCCGATAGAATAAAGAAAAATCGGGGTGACAAGAAACCTCTGAGGGAAGGCGACGCTGGGACGGTATGCCGAGAGATTTGGGCTCCTGAGCCTGAGAAGTAAGGTCAACAGAGGTGGGGCCGCCAGAGGTGCGTGCGCGTTTTGTCCGGCATGAGGGTTGTTTCTCATTATGATCGTCCGGAAGAGAGCGCTTAGGACTTCGCACGAGAACCGCACGGTTGGCAGTACGAAGCGAGCGTCGAGAAATAGAATCTAGCCCGCGGTTGCCTCTTGGAAGTCGCTCAGTAGTCGAGTTCTGTCCAAAAATTGGCGAGCATAGTGAAGAAGCGCAAGACAAACCGCCAGAAACATTATCGCTAGGGCGGCGCTCGGGAGACGAAAGGGGGGTGAGCACAGAGAGAGAGGACACCGGAGACCAAGACCGTTCGCTAGCATGTATGACAGGACTCGAAGCGAAGCCTGAAGAGAAGGTAGAATGGCCGAAAGAATGTAACGAAGGAAGCTTCTCCATCAGCGACCACGGACTTGGAACACAAGATCCTCCAGAAGACTGATCAGATGGGTGTCCACTTTCACGTGGAGACGCAGTGGGATTGTCAGAGATCCTTCTAGCTATGGGAGACATATCTGGATCGGAGCTGTGCCACGATTGTGACAAGTTGAAATGTCGATCGAATGGCGTTCCTTCAGCATTAAGAGTTGAAGGTGATAGGCCGCAGCCATGTAGAGGAGGGATCTTGGGAAGGGGACTCGGCGAAGAGGATAACTGTTGTTCTACCCAAGGTTCAGTGTAAGGTGCAGAATAAACACGAGACAGTTGCTGAGAGCCTGGCGAAGCCGACATGCCATACTGGCGTAAAGGAGTAGATGGCATTGATATGGATCGAAAAAAGCTTTCGGCTCGAGGTAATTGAAAAAGGATGTCTTGTTCTGTACAGGGAGGGATAGAACCCATGGCGGAGTGTCGCATCGCCGTGAATACAGGTGGAGCGTCGGAGCATATAGTCATAGCGTATGCGTATTTGTCGCGCTGACATTGGAGTCGCACTGGACTTGTAGAAGGATTATTCGAGGGTAACTCGAGGCAATCAAAGTGATGAGACCCATCGACTTCGAAGAACATTTCTGAAACAAGATCCCGAAGTATGAATATATGTCAGTAAATCCATTTTGACAATGCCACTGTATAGATCAACTTTGCAGTGATAATGGTACATACCAGGCGGACAGGTCGCAGCAGCTTGACCACTGTCACTGCCGGTCAGTATTGTAGATGGAAGACAAAGCGTATATGTATCCCAATGGAGGTCAAAATCAAGTCAAAGCATACTGCGATTCATGAGCAATTCGTCCTCTAATACTTACGCGACTCGGAGTTCGCGGAGTCTGTAATTTATACCGGCACACCGGCAAGGTCACCATCACGCAAGCAAGGGTGCAACTAATACATGCTTTCCAACAATGATTCTCTTACTTCTTCTGTGTAACTCCTTTCTCTTCCTATCACTTCTTCCTTCAGCAAGAAGTTCGGCATTGACTACCGCCATTGCAGCAAATGAGCGCTTATGTTTCTATGTTGATGCAGACAAAGCAGGGGAAAAGATTGGGGTGAGCATGAATAGCCATGTTTGTTGAGTTATACTGAAGTAACTGAATGTCCCGCTTGAAGTTCTATTTTGCAGTAAGCCACGCGGCATTGTGCCAGCTCATATACTCATTGTTCCCAAACTAGGTTCAATCTGGTGGATCGTTCGACATAGACTTTGATGTCAAGGATCCTAATGAGAAGGTTATACTTGACGGTAAAAGCGAAAGGCAAGGCGACTACGTTTTAACTGCCAACACCGTTGGAGAGTACTCGTTCTGTTTCGAGAATGATATGTCGACTCTCACAGTGAAGCTAGTTGACTTCGACATCATGGTGGAGAGCGAGCCTCGCAGAGAAGCACCTGCCAAGCCAGGACAGGTAGCAGATCACACCAGTGCACTGGAGGAGAGCACGTTTCGGTTGAACTCGCTGCTTTTGAACATCAAACGTACTCAAAAATAGTATGTTCAACTTCTGTCTCAGGTTATCATCATGCGTACCGACCTTTCTTCCCCAGTTTCCACACACGAGAAAACAGAGGGTTCTCCTTGGTCAGGTCGACACAAAAGTTGGTGGATATCCTCATATTTACGCGACTGAGTCACTCACAAGCAATATAGTCGCCTGTTCTGGTATATGGTCCTGGAGAGTTTGGGCATTGTGGGCATGGCCGTGTGAGTGCAACTCAGACGTAGTTTGACCACAGCTAAACGATTCTTTAGTCTTCAGGTGTATATCCTGCAAACCTTCTTTACGAAGACAGGTCGTCGGTACAAAGTATAGTCTTGTGTATTGGCACCTGCGTTTATATACCTCTATCATTTTCTGCCGCGATTCCACACTGGCCCTCAAACATCATTCACCTTTTGGTTGCCCTAAACCTGTTTGACATGATTACTATGACCAACGCGCGGTACTGGTGTTAACATTTTATCAAATCCCACTGAGTTCTGTGATGCAAATGGTGTAAGTAATTATGCTCTTATGATCTACATTGATCCATGGAATCTCCACTGACCTGCTTCGATGGATGGATGAAGCGAAGCATGCGCTGGGTACTAGGAAACCTGGGCACTGGGCACTAAGCGTCCCCACAATTCAAACTGGCTGCCGCTTCTCATGCTTGGAGGACTCGGTCATGTTTTTATGACAATCAGAATCGCAGAATACAAAACTCTGAGTAAGTCATTCAAAATGTCTTCCCAATATTAGCATCAAAATCCAATCGGGTTGAACTCACGTAACCTAGTATTTGACTGTCGGAATCTCTTTGATTTCAAATCTGAACGGAAGACCCTCTGCTCATAGCGAACAAGCTGGTTGTGTAAAGCGGAACCACCTCAATAGCGGTGTACGTTTCAATCACCACAACCGTCAGAACAGCGGGAAGTACACATGTCTTGCTTACATAATGTTGTTTGGAGTCCATCGATGCCCATATAAGGAGACTAGCGGGAGTATATATCGCATCAAGCAAGCATCAACCCCTAGTACTTCCCAACATTTCCTCAACTTTCTTCAATCGCCTACATATCTCATCTGTAGCAATTACCATGGCTTCAGTTCTTGCAAATGTTGCACAGGCTGCGCACTCCGCCGCTGCTGCGATGCTCAGCGCTGCCCAGATCGAGGCGGGCGACCCAATCCCCCAGAAGCCCGTAAAAGAAGAAGATCCTGAGCGCTCCATTACGCTCGATCTCTCTGGAAAGAATATCATTGCACGTAGCCACATGTCAAAATTGTGCCAAATGCTCATTTATCACAAAAACAGCTTGGCGTTCCCGGGGCGTTCCCGGGGCGTTCCCGGGGCGTTCACACCGCCGTGCAGCTCCCAGGTTCCACAGTACATCGCAGACTACGAGAAGTTCAAAGCAAAGGGCGTGAAAAACATCTATGTTGTCGCTGTGAACGACGCTTTTGTGGTAAAGTGAGCACATATGCATATCCGAGCGCATATATTCAACCACCCTATTTGCAGGGCTTGGAAAGAAAAACTTGCTCCACAGGGCACAGGTAGGATTTTTATGCATTCATATCACAGGATCATTTCTTTATCGCTGTGATGTGGATCAGGTGTCCGTTTCATTGCGGATGATAAAGGGGAGTTTACTTCTGGCGTGGGACTCCTCTTCGACGCTTCTGGCCTTCTAGGCTCGCCTAGATCCAAGGTTTTGTCGTTCTTTGTCTTTGCTCAATATTTCGTGAGGTATTGAATTTTTTTTAGCGCTACGTCATTGTGGCTCAAGACGGGAAGGTTGACTTCATCGCAGTGGAAGAGCAGCCTGCGAATATCACTTCCACCGCTGCGAACGTTGTGATCGCTCAGCTCTAAACTGTACCATGGATATGCAGAGAGGCATTTTGAACTACTACATGTATGATATTGCAATTACAACGCATTCGCCACTTGATATGCTCATGACAAGCAAGTCCTACCCATGCTTTGTCCCAAAAAAATTTACTACCAAGTGTAATACTCTCATGTCAACCTATACGTGTACAGAATAACCACGTATGAGAATCCATCTGTCCCTTGCGGTACCTTGTACATTCTGATTATTCATCGAATAACAATTGTAAGCGTATGTGATTATTGCCACCCACTACAGACGATGATTCTGGACCATGCAGTCCTCAACTGTGCGCCGTCAATACCATGGTAGCTAGTGTTACAGGTGAGACGATTCGACATGATTTATGTGTACAGCTTGGATTTCAGAATGAAATCAGATATATTTAGCCATCTATTTGTAAGTCAGGCACATCGCAAGGCCCGACTGAACTGCAAGAGCAGCAAAATAACAGTACTTGTCATTATCATAGGATGAAATCATAACTGCATCATAGAATGGCGAGATATCATAATAACACCTAGTGCTTCAGGTTGGCCAGCAATCGTGCCATAGACTTCCGTAGACGCGTCAGTCACGTGCTGGTGATATCTGTGTTAGCACTGCCTCAGTGCCACCACTGCCACTAGTTTGTAGCACATGCATACATGCACGGGTCTATGTACCGCCCACCGGGCTGTGCAATGTGCATAGCGTTCAGTACTTGCGATCGAGTACTGCTTCCTTTGAACCGAGCGATCCGAAAGACATGCCTGTTCTAAGAATTGCTCGCATCTTACCAACTACCGGTGTTCTTGATAATTCGTGAGCCCAAGTTTGACCCGTTATACTGCCTTAATGATCTGCTTATGCACTCTACGCCAGTAAGAATCGCTGAATTATCTCGCCCCGGCCGATCAGAGTGGCGGTGAATCTTGTGCAAGGCCTCTTCTCAAGACACCTGTGCTGAGCGCTACAACGGCATCACGCTCCAGCCACAATTGACCGGCGCATGCATGCAGTCTCAGGACATTTCGGTGATCAGAAGCATCTTGGTATTGTATCGTGTGGTAATTACCGAGATACTTATGAAACTTCTCGGTCGAACGTGTTCCTGTTTCTTTTCCTTTCCTTACCAAAGTTCTAATTGGAAGACGCGGGCGTCTCTTGATTGGTACCCTTGAGCGGAGCTGGAGGCCCTCTCAGGCTGGTCCTTGGAGCTTGTTATCTCCCAAAAGTCATGGTTTTGCTGCTTCCTCAAGGCCTAGCGATATGTGTTTTCCTTCATGCACTCCTAGGCCTTGCGGAGGGTAGCCGAGGTTTCTCCTGGGACTTAACGAATCACGTAAGTTGTGGTTGTTCTTTCTTGTATGTTATTTTTTATCACCTCGATCAGGAATTTGAGCCAGTGCGTAGTTTGACCGTCTGCGATGGCCTACGTGTTTCGCTTTCTTCATCGTCGGACAACTATAACGATGTTGGACGTTCTCCGTACACCCTTCTTGCCTTTGAGGCTGGTGGGGCGCTGATTGCTACGCAAGTACACGAAGATGGTCTATGGCAGGTGAAACACCCAGCAGGTTCGTTCAACTGGCCCTATGTTGGAATAAATGACTGAGCAAAATCATACAGGGTCTCAGCTACTCCTCGCCCTCGTTGACTCCTTGGGAAACTCAGGCGGGGTGCTCCCCACCATCTTCACGGTTGCATGTGGGCCCTTTCTCCCGCAAATGCTCACAGGGACACACTGAAATATCTTCGCAGCAGGATCCTCAGACTGTCTTCCCGCACCTCACACATCCGCGGGAACTCCAACGATGATAACCAATGCCACCCATATCGAGCCTTGCGACTCCTGGCAGATGTCCATCTCAGGCGGAGTCCCACCATACACCATCATGCTCGCATCTCCCGGAGCCCCATCTCTGCGAGACTTCGCTACGCCACAAGAGTCTAGCCTGGTTTCATTTATAAATAGCGGCATCGCACCAAGAGGACCTACTATAGGTGCGTTGAAGTCCTCGGCAATCTGAGATCATTGACTGAGGGTGGGCCTTTGTTTGTTCCCGTTAAAGCTGCCGTGCGTGATTCGTAAGTGGTCTCCTGCACCTTCGTTGGATTCCGTTGTTAATTTTATACTATTCTTGTCTATTCCCACAGGTCTGGTGTGTTTGGACACACGACTGAATTTGTAGAAGTCGTCGACGCCAGTGGAGTATCTTGTGAGGTCGGGAATCGGGGTGAACGGGCTGGCAGAGTGATCCTTGCCGCACGATCTAATGGCGGTGTAAAGATAAACCATCAAGGCACGACCATCATTGCTGTGTGCGCATCAGTTGGTGGGACTATGATCCTTGCTGCTCTGTGCTTTGCTGTGGTAAAGTTTCGACGCAGGAAGCGAGGGTTGATTGCAGGGCAAGATGCGCGGCCCCGGCCATTTGAGACCGCCAACCCTGCACCAAGCACTAATGCATCTGTGCCTCGGGTGAATGTTTCGGTCCCTTTGTCCGTCATTGACATTTCCTGGCGGAATAATTTGGCGTCTCCAACGGAGGCATCCTCCTCTCCTTCACGAACCCATGTGCGCCCGTTGCCAGTCCCAACTGCTTCCCGTCAGCCATCCAATACGTCTTTACGTTCCCCTGGAGGTCACCCTTCACGAATACCACGCAACCCATCTAGTTCAGATGTTGCTCAATCTCCACAAGTTGGCCCCTCGCGAATCCCCCGCCAGCAGCAGTCAATCTCTTCCGTGCGCTCTGCTAATCACAGCCACCACCAAACACATTCACCTCTGTCTCCGCAGCGCTCTGCGGTTGCACACGCAGTCACACAATCCACTCCCCACTCTCATACCGAGAGGCATACGCGCCAACTTCATCCTTCACGTTCGACAGGGGATATTCCTCGTGACAATATAGCACCATCTTCCCACCGACAGCACGCAACCGCACCCCGCTCGACCTCAGACATGCGGCACGCGAACCACCTGCGGCATTACTACTCTGCGTCGAATGTCGCACGTGCGGATCGTGGAGTGCTTAATCCAGTTCACCAACACCGTGATAGAAGAGATCCACCGCCACCATACCAATAAGCTCGGACAAGTTAGCTTAGGTAGCGTACGAGGATGACAATAGAAACACTTTTGTTTTATCACTAGTTTGGTAATGAATGTTGTTAAGTCCGCACGATAAGGGGAGTGCATGTTGGCAAATTGCTTTTTCACCGCGGTACCGTGGTGCTGGTGGCATTTGAGAGCAATATTAATGAACGCATTCGGGAATGCCCACCGCTTCCAAGTTCCTAGTCCCTGTCACCTAAAATTACTCAGTGTCTTGGTTCTTTTTAATGTTGATAGTAAGTTGCGTCCATCTCTGATGATAACTAGTGAAGTACATAGAATTTGTGACCGCGACTGTTGTGCAGATCGAAATATCAAGCTCACGAAGGGAATGATGTCAGAACGGTTGATATTTTGGTGAATAGATAGTCTTGGCCGTGTGCAGTTTGAATTTCATAAAACGCAGGAATTTCCTACTTGCAGAGGCACGATGATACAGAACAATACACTGGAAGGAGCGAAAACCAGCTAGCTATTCACATATCAGTCCCGTCCCATCGCTGCTGTCTGGGCTTTAGTCAGCTGCAAGTTCGAGCTTGATCTTCGCAATGGCTTCTGCAGGGTTAAGACCCTTGGGGCAGGTACGTGCACCTGAAATGAACAATAAATATGTGTGATACATACTCGTGAAGCGACGACGTACAGTTGAAAATTGTGTGGCAACGGTACATGCTCATCTCGTTCTGGAGTTGCTCCTTTCTCTGGGAGCCATATGAATCCTGTTACCAAAAACGTGAATGAGGTCCCACGGCGTATCTCACAGAGAAACCTCGCGTACACGAGAGTCAGCGATCCAGCGGTATGCCTGCATCAGTGTTGCAGGACCTAAGTATTCATCCTGATTCCACCAATACGACGGACAACTTGTCGAGCAGCATGCGCATAGAATACACTCATATAGACCATCGAGCTTCTTGCGGTCCTCCTGCGTTTGCAAGTACTCACCCTGCTCAGGTAAGTTGTCGTTCTGTAGGTAGGGCTTGATGGACTTGTACTGCTTGTAGAAGAGCGTCAGGTCAGGAACCAGGTCTTTCACGATATACACTGTAAATCGAAGGTTTTGTGTCATGTGACGAAAATTAAAGGGGCTATCACGGTGAGGAACGTACTATGAGGAAGAGGATAGATCTTGGAATTTTTAGCCGGGTTTCTGTCTATGCGACAGAGACAGGCGAGCGTATTTTGACCATCGATGTTCATCGCGCAAGAACCACAGATGCCCTCTCTGCACGAACGACGGAAGGTGAGCGTGGGGTCGATTTCATTCTTGATCTTGATGAGTGCGTCAAGAACCTTGATGCAGAGGATATCAAAAGGCAAGTTTAAATATCCCAATGAGAAGTATGTGTGTTCGAACGTACCATGGGCCCGGTTTGGTTGAGATCAATAGTGTAGGACTGGAGAGTAGGTTTCTTGGCGGGTTCGTCTGGGTTCTATGATACGCACGTCGTAAGCTCGCCACATTCCACTACATTACAGTCCATACTCACCCAGCGATAAATCTTGAATTCCTTGTTCAGGACAGGTTTCTCAAGCGCTGCCGAAGCAAACGAGCGCATGCAGGAACGCAGCGCGCTGGCGCGGGCGGTCTTAGCGAGGACCTGCATGAGTTGTGTTACGAGGTCGACGGGACGTTCTGTGTGTTATGGAGGATGGCCGTATCTCCGCAAAGGGTGTGTCGCGTGAATTCGGTGTAGACGGCTCGCTTTGCCGGGAGTCGGCCTGCGCCTTTCAAGCTCCGACGGGCAATGTCGGGAATTTCGAGACACTATTTTTATTGGTATTTTACATAAGCATTATTTTGTGGTGCTCCATCAACAGGGTTCTTTGACCTGGCGCACACACTAGCTGTAGGAGAAATACATTTTGCTTCATGGTAGTGACAACCCCTAACTTGACCAGTTAAGATGAGCCCCTAGTCTGAGTGAAAACAAGTTGTCAGCAGATTTCAAACCTACACAGTCCAAGAGACTCAGAGATACAGAAGTTGACTGTGAAACCCAAACCCGAGCAACACCTCGGCGAGGCGGCTCTCCTAAGGTAGGGTGAGTGCTAGTGAGGACTTCAACTCATACATTTGTTGGACTTTGTGTAGTTAATTTATTATGTACGCTACATGTTTGTAAACGATTCACCGGCCAAAATCCTTTAACATCTATACTTACAACACCCTTCGAAGCATTCTTGACTTTCGATCCTTAAAAGTCACCTCGTAAGAAACATACAAGGAAATTTTCTCAACAAACACAACTGTAGATTAGGAGATATAAATACAAAAAAACGAATGTTCGATGTTGAAGGATCCCGAAACATATCGAAGTCAGCAATATTATTGCCGTTCAGGTTGCCGTCTGCAGTGCGAGAAGGTTGTCTTACAGTGGTTGTGAGATGAATACTCATTGTCTGTCTGGAAAGCAAAGCTCGCAAGTGTGGCAGGGGATGGCGGTGGTACTCGCATAGGCTCGTGCTTGGGAATACCGTGACCTGTCAATAAGATACGAGCACACAATCCTCCATACCTGCAGGCCCTATAATTTGGAGCCAGCAACGTTAATGTTGAATAACTCCGTGAGTCAAGGCGGGCTTTGGCGAAGAAGGACATTGGTGGGTATAAGCGCCAAAAACGCGCCTTCAATCAGATGGGGGCAAAAGTGATGTGAGTAATGTGCGGTGGATGACGCATGCAATCTAAAACTTGAACAACCCACATAGAGGTCGAGTTTGGGTCGCTGCCGTTAGCATTCTTGCCAGAAAGTTGTCATGTTCGTGATCAGAGGTTTTTGCTGCTGCTGTTCCTAGCTTCCTATTATTCCAGAGGGAAGGTCTTGTCATTACGTTTTTACAATTTACTATGCACTTACTTCCGAATGGAGCTTTTGAGAGCCGAAGTACTTCGAAGGGAAGACTCATCAAGTACTCCACTTGTTCTTTTCAATTTTCTTGTTCGCTTTATCCATCGGTGGTTACCTAACAACAGAATCATCATTTTCGTTATCTTGTGGTACGCGGAGGTTTTGACTTCCCTCCTAGAACACATGACAATGCTCATGATATGGAAAATATGCAAGTGTTAAACTGAAAACTCACACCCGACAACCACGCATAGGCCCATCAGTGAATGGATACTTCATCTCGCTCGCTCAAGGAAAGCATCTTCCCCTCCAACCTAATAGGTAATCAAGAAGGTTGATACGGAGGATATTAAAGCACATTGCCCGAGCCCGAGCCGCCCATATTTTAGGCCATCGCGTTGGGAAAGTCCCAGATCAACCATCTTCAACCATTCGTATCAACACCCAGTGGCGGTGAGGCTATAGAGGTGTCCAATGATGTGGAGTTTTCACTAACGATGCCCCATAGGATATCATGAAGTTTACACTTCTGGCTGCCCTTGCGTTCATTCCTTCGGCATTTGCGGCGTGCTCATATTCAAACACGAGCTCGCCCTTCCGCATTTTTTTATCCTCGGAAGTGAATTGCAGTGGTTCGTCACTGGAAATGGAACAAGGAAATACTGTGCCATGCGCGTGCACACCGGTCCCTGCAGGGTTGGCCGGCAACGTGAGCTCTATAGTCACCCAAGCAAGCAGCGTGGTCGGGGAAGTGCGCTTGTTCGTGGACCTGGACTGCTCGGGAGCCTATGGTAAGTACTGTTCTCTGCCAACTCATCCATGAACTTGAATGGGATGTCAGAGACGCACTCTGGGAAGTGGATGGATTCAAACGTGACAGCACCGTTGAAAGACCTCCAAACCTTCAGTTTCTGCAACATGGGAGAGGCAATAGTGTAACCTCAGGTTTTACTGGACTTTGCATGTTTCGTAGATTTAGAAGGATGATGGATTAGACTTGAGAATACACGCATACAAGCTACTGTGTCTGGGCACCATAACCCCTGATGCTTTCTGCGAATGACCATGCAGTGTCGAGTTGCATCGAATCAGTGATGGACACGCCTGCGTTAGAGATGGTAGCAATTTGGAACTGAAGGAAAAGTCAATTAATTAGGTGAGAACTATAGTCACTGAAAATATACCTTATTCAAACTTCGGGCATCTCTGTAGAACAGCACGCGCATGCTATCCTCTAGAATCTTTCGTGCTTCCTCTTCAGTAATGACGTCCTCCCTCCCTTCGACGGCCTTACGCAACAGTGGTTGGGCAATGAAAGCGCCATATCCGGTAGCAAGTGTCGAGGCAGTATACGTCGTACCCAATAGGTCAACGTACGACAAAAACCTTGAATAATAGTCGATTCCAGCTCAAGAACAACGTAGCGCATCCTTACCTCTTGCCATCCTTGAATCCACCAATAAGTAGAGAATTCCAGAGCGGGTTTATCTTGGACCGACGCGCGTACATGAGCTGCGACATGTATTCATGGATTTCGACAGGACCGAGTTCATGACCATCCTGTGCTGATATCTCATCGATGGATAGTTCCTCAAGGATATACTGAATGTACTGGAAGTCCGACATGTCGCCCCCCGCACCGATGACAGTATAGTTGCCAACTTGGTGCAGACGCTGTACATCCTTGAATCGAGCGAGGGATCCGTATGACGCTGTTAGAGAACACATGAGCTGATAGACGGTGTGATTTTAAAGTGAAAGTACCGAGGTTGTCAGCGGCCATCATAACACCATCCTTGTACTTGATCGCCAGCACACTTGTCCCAGTTACAATTGGTTGTCTACAAATCAAGTTGAGAGAAAGGAAAAGCGGTCACTGAATGGACTTACTGTGTTCGCTGTACGCCATCAGCGAAAGTATCCTTTGGACCATTATATGGTCTCTGGTGAATGGGGTAGGTAGCATATGCATCAAATGCGTCGTTTCGCTGCAAAATCAGAATTCAGTATCATATTACACATCCAGTCCACAATACTCACTGGACGACCCCAGTTGGTTGGAAAGTGGTCCATGGTAGAATTGGTACAACAGGTTAATCGACGCGCAAGCTAGACGCGACATCATTATGTCAGCAGGTGACCAAGTCTAATGCGGTAGTCAACCCGCATCCAAAAACTTACAATCGTGGCACTGACCGCCATGGTATTTACACTAGAGCTTCGGTACCTGGAACTTTGTGTCGAAGGCTATAATGACACATGCACCCACGCATGTCCTGTGGCCTGATAGTTTTATCCACCATGCAGACACGCAGCACACCCTCTCGCTTATCTGATAGCAACCAGCATGAGACAACTTGAAGGACTCGGACACATTCAGTATTCACCCATCGTAAGCCAAGTGGAACACACCAATGCAAATATTGACAAACGTTGTTTAAATGACATTGGCAGGCTCGTGGTGAAACGACCGTCGCAAGACTTGCTTCTGCCCACTGAAATTCAATCGGTGCCAATGCATGTTTACAACGGACTCTCTGCCAGAGCTCAACCAGGCGCGTATCTTTTGCCAAGTCCTCGCTGCTGCTTCTCTAACTGGCGGATTATACACTATTACACACTTAGGGCAAAAAAATTGTTGCTTCGGCCCAACAAAGCTCGTGTGACAAATTGCTGCAGGTTTAAACGGCATGAAACTAGATGATTTTTCCCTTCAGGATGAAGATGCAGAGAGGTGCGACGGATGTGGAAATATTTGGCCAGCTTATGAACTTCGAACTCACATTCCGTACTGCTTGCGACATGTTGCCCACGCTGGATTATATGCGTAGGGATGTCTTACTATTCGCTGGCGCCAGCAGTTGTGATCCGGATAGCTTATTATTGTCAACGATAGGCTTCTCTACTAGCACGGCACCGAGCTCAAAGCTTAAATTGTTAATCCATGTCGCTCAAGTATAATGTGTGTTGGGTGCAAAACGACTTTCGGCCCACTGTCCTGAAGGGCCCGTCATTGTCAGCGGTCATGCCACAATGTGGTTGAGGTGCGTCATGGCACGCTAGTACTTTTTTATTTGATATTTCGACAACCTTCGAATTGCGAGAATGCCGTCTTTTACGTCTCAGCTCCGCCGAGGGCATCACGTATTTATTCACTGGTACCAATCCTTGAAGTGATAGCTTCAAATCGTCTATATGATACAAAAGTGGCCCTGCCCAACGTTCCACTGCGCCTCGATGGGGGCTTTGCACGAAAGTTGAGGCTCAAGTCAGGCCCATTTGACACTTAACCGCCACCTCCACAATATCTAACCGATTGGTCATGGAAGTTACGGACATACGTGATTTGGAACCCGTGCTGATCACAGTTCTTGTTTTCTGAAGGGTTGCGTCACAAACAACCACCGTGCCGAATATTATGCGAGTGTATAAAAGCTTTACCTTGGCCTGGTGCGCACCCCAGTCGAACTTCCTTCGTCTTTGTTACTACCCCATATCACGACCCACCCACACTCGTTTAGTATGTTCAACAAGTCCGCTCTTTTGATTATTATCGGTGCTGCTTTCGCAGTTGCCCTTCCCGTTGACTCCACTTCCAAGGGTCCTAGTTCCCTAGATGGCGTCCACGTCCTCGGCGTCAGCATGCCTAGCGTCTCTGACGCCAACACACCATCCATAGACCAGATGGGCATCACTGATGTACGCAAGGAGATTCGCGAGGTAGCCCATCTTTCCTTCCAGCTTCCTGGAATGGAGGAGGAGAAGGCACCCACAGTTCCTAAGGATGCTCTTAGCGAGCTTGTCGCCAGGCTCCCTCGGGATGAGCCTCTTCTCACAGACGAGCTCCCCAAGGTTGATGCCTCCAGCGCCTCAGTGCTCAAGAATCCTGCTGTTGAATTACCCAACGTTCTTCGCAGCTTCATGCCTTCGCTGAAGGGCAAACACAAGTCGGACAAAGATGATTCAGACATGCCCGATGCCTCCACGCTCAGGCCCCCCAGTGGTGCAGCGGCCATTTCCTGGAACTACGCCCGCGCTCAACCCAATGACACAGTGCCTCAACCCAACAATCCAACGCCTGAGGCACCCGAAGTATTCGACATGCAGTCTGCAGTCGGGGACGTTCGCAAGGTAGCGGCGAGTAAAGGCAATTTGCCCCGGGAACGTCACATTCCAGGCGTTTACATGCCTTCTGATCCCTCCACCACCACGCTCACCGAGTCTTCACCCCCCACTGACTTGAAATCGTTTGGAACCAATGCTGCCAAGGGCCTGGAGAGTGCATCGTCTCCTAACGTCAAATCGCCATCTCTGGCACGTCGTGCTGAGTCGTGTAGCTCTGACTACACCTTGACCTACTGCAGGCAGGTCTTGCAGTCGGATAACACTTTCGTTCCGACGCTGCTCCAGGCCATACATGTAGACAGTACTTCTGTTACTGGCCCAGTGGGCTTGTCCTGCTCGCCTGCAAAGACCACTGACTAGTGAGTTTCTCCTTTGATATTTTTACGGTCGGTTAATGTTGCTCGTTAGCGTCTACCCCCTTTGCAGCAAGAAAATGGATGTAGCGGGTCTGGCCCTCGACTGTGTAGAGGCCATTCTCAATATCGTTGGCTAAGCTGCGCGTGTACACTGAACTTGAAGTCAATCCAACTGGAACCGTTTTGGGGCGTAGCATAGTGTCTAAATATTTCTTACGAGCATTACATACCTATCACTTACACTGATTTACCACGCCGATTCTGTCATATACCCATACTTAAGTTTGTTATACCATATGTAGTTCGATTCAGATCTTTTGAAGTCATCACAACCGGCCCTGAACCCAACTATAAGTAAATTTGGCGCTCGCAATTCTTCACTTTTTCAACTCATTCCGGACTCGCACTATTGTCCCCCTGCGATGCGACCTTGAAGGTTCTGGTTGCAGGAGTCTACCGCAAGTCCCAGACTGTTGAGCGGCTCAGCTGGAGTGCACCTTCGTACGTGGTACGGTCGCGAGACTTTAAGGATGCTTTCCTTACCAGAGCTGCTACACTTGCTTGATATTTGCAATATTTACTTCAAATATGGGCGTGTTACGGAGGTCATCACTAGTATGTGTAGCAGTGTGTTACGATTGAATTGGCGACTGCGCTGCCTCTGTTTTTGTATCGTCTATTAAGGGTTCGGTGCAATGATGATTGATCGTAATGTCGCCTGCGGTTGAATTCAGTCAAGTTTAACATGCCAACGTTAAAAGAATAAAATCAAGGTATGTCTACACGCGTATATATAAGTATGTTCTAATATAACTCGAATCTATTACTAACAGCAATGCAACATGTCACAAGATGAAAATAACGGCGAGCAGGGAGCAGGAAAACACACCAATGTGAAATGACCGCCTCCGATCTCTGGTTCCGTGATCCACGCAGTCCAAGAACTGTTCAAACCACCGACGAAATACGGCGCCCAGACTTCAAGGTACGTCCATAGACATGTATTGTTGGCTACACCAATACATGTCATAGACGCACCTTGGATCCGCTAGGTGAGCTAAAAATGAAAGGGTCAACGCAAAAGCAAGAAGATAAGATAAAAAGAAAAGAATGCGGAGGACTGGGATAAGGGTGGGCGATATCGACCAGAAAAAGCGAGCGTGTAGATTAGTGGGCGGCAAGCAGCGAAAGATGCAACTGCACGTAAGCGGAAGCGACTGATCATGGTCCTTCGAATGTGGAACCGCAGAAGAGTACTTGATCGAGGTAAGAAGCGAACAGATCAATTGATCGAAAGAACGAAGCGGCATGCGAGCGAGACGAAGGCAGCGGACAGACAAGCGAGCGGAAACTTACTCACTTTGCAGCCCGAGCAACTAACTTACCCATCACGAACGACAGCCTCAGGCTCACACCTGTAGCACAACACCCACGGCAGTCGCACGCTGTGCCATGCATCAGGCGCGCTCCCGCGGCCACCGCACACGTTATCCCCCAACCAATAAGCACTCACCAATCATAGCGAAATAACGGTCAACCTCAATGAAATAATATATCTTTTCTTACCAGTATGAATCTAAGGGAATGTCAGCGGGCAATATTAACCTTGAAGGCGTACCACATTGCCAGGCTCCTTGAGAGTGATTATGGACGCTCGATGACGCTGCAGAAAGGTAATACTTTGGCAGGCGGGCAGTCAATAGAGAAGTTAGAAGATGCACCACAATCGAATTGGACTGACATATACCCGATGTCAGCCTTGTCGCAGTGATATGAAGGGGAAATGATCATATGGTGAAAAGGGACACAGAATCCAATAAGGATGTGGTGGAACAGAGAAGAGAGCGAGATGGCGGGAAAGCAGAGACGGCTTGACTCTTATACACTCGTACCCAAGAGGCTGACGCAGGCCGGCGATACTTGTGACGCGCATCCAAATGACGCACGCCTACCAACGGTCAGCCGCCGCATCATGTTCCAATCCAATCCAGCGCTGACGGTGAGCAACAACATTTGGTACTCCCGCCCAAAATACGAGCGCAATTTCAACGGTCATGGGGACTCAGTGGGAGGCAGTGACTCTAGCTGATTGCATCTATTGAAAATGTTCAGTGCATGCTATGGACTCTAGAGGACCAGGGACTCGGAGCACAGTTCAAATGTGGCCGCATGCTAATCTCTGTCACTGTGACACGTGACAGACCGTTCTCTTGAATGTGCATCATGGACTATTCAACGTTCAACGTTCAACTCGAATCATCATCTTGAAGCTTAGCTTGATGCTTGAAGGATCTACTGCTTATCGATGTCTAATAATGTTTGGCCTTCTGCAGACGCTCACCTGATTTCATGGTTGCGATCAGTACTCTTGCTATTTCATCTTCCGTGCATCGCGCGCTCTTCTTACCTAGGATGCGATCAAGTACCAGCGGCAACTATTGTCTGGACTCTGGACAGCCTGCATTTCCATTTCGCATTGTCCGAATACGACCTCGGGGATGATGGCAGTCAATACTTCAATGTCAGGTTGTCGTTCGAGTTTAGTAGGCCTCTCGTTCTTCGAATCAAAGGTGCAGTTGAAAAGTCACTGCACGTTTAGTTTGGTTAGGGTGAGGAAAACCATATTTCATCGGTCACATCGTATCACTTGATTCTGTGTTTCAGGAATATATAAGCTTCAGTCAACCTGAGGCTCTTCCTGGATTCGGGTGGTCGGCCGACACATCAAAAGCATGCAAATCTCCTGATGACTGGGTGAATTATCATTCGTGCCATCTGGCGCGTGTTGATGGTATGGCTTGAAAGTGGTCTCATCTCCACCAGGTATTAAAGGTGGAGATATCGACTGATGCCGTCTCCTTCGCTCCAAGCGTCTGTCAATCCCTGGTTTATTTTCACCTTGCAGATCAGCGTTGCGTTCGATCCCATCACTACTTATTCTTACACGATGTTTTGCGCAGACACGCGGAACAAGTTTCTTGCAGTCTTTGAGGCCATCCGAGAAGAACTGGTTGCGCATATGAAATCTGAGAAGATGCCTGAAGATGCCATTGCGTGGTTCAGCGAGGTGACGAGTTATGTTAGTCCCCTGAATGTCGATGTTCATGTCTTCGTCGGGTCTGCCATCAATATTGTCACAAAGTGGATTTTCTCACTGGCTACACCACCTGTGCCAATTTTTTTCCGACTCCCATCCTATTAGAATCTGATATACATTGTCCCTGGAGGTAAACTCAATCGTGGCGTATCCGTCGTTGATACCGTCACGATTCTCCTAAACCGCGTTCCAACTGACGATGAATACTTCAAAGCTGCCCTCCTTGGATGGTGTATCGAGCTTGTAGGTTCTCCATTCTCCATTCTAAAATGTCCATAGTCATTCCGTGATAGCTTCAAGCATTCTTCCTCGTTTCCGATGACATCATGGACAGCTCCATTTCACGCCGTGGCCGGCCGTGCTGGTACCGCGTCTCTAATGTCAAGGGGCTCAGAAAGGTACATAACATTGCTATCAACGACTCGTGCATGCTCGAGGGCGCCATCTACCACATCCTCAAGAAACACTTCAGATGTGAGAGCTATTATGTTGATTTATTGGAATTGTTCCAGGAGGTATACACAACACCCTTTCATTGCACCTCACAGAGCCTCTCTAACCCTAGTCACCTAGGTGACTTACAAGACCGAAATGGGTCAGCTTGTTGACCAAATCACTGCCCCCGAGGACAACATCGACATAGGAAAATACACCCTCTCAAAACATACCTTCATTGTGCGGTACAAAACAGCCTACTACTCTTTCTACCTCAGTGTCGCGCTCGCCATGCGCATGTGTGGCGTCCCTGACGTGTATGAGCTCACCGGAAAGACCGTCGAGCCATACAAAGAAGCTGACCGCACTCTCATTCACATGGGCGAATTTTTCCAGGTGCAAGATGATTACCTTGACTACCACGGCACCGAGGCACAGATCGGGAAGATTGGCACGGACATCATTGATGGCAAGTGCTCCTGGTGCGTATGCACCGCACTCGCGCACGGCACTGAGGCACAGAAACAGTTCCTGTACGAGAACTACAGGAAGAAGTGTGCGGATCAGGCTGTGCGAGAGCAAGCTGTGAAGGACATGTACGACGATGAGGGGTTGAACATTCCTAAGCGCTACGAGGAGTATTCGAAAGATACGGTGGCGGAGATTAATGCGATGATCGAGCTGGTACCAGAGCCTGGTGCACAGGACGGGTTGAGGGGTGACAGGCTGAGGCGGGACGTGTTTCGAGTCTTCCTGAGCAAGATTACTGATAGTACGGCGTAGGACTACATGAACCTCGGTGGTGTGAGAAGAAAAACCATCCTTAACAATTACTAATATGCCTATGAATGTTTGTAAGTTAGCTTGACCGAATGTCTCATAACCGTGCGCGCACGCTAAGAGTAAAGTAGCACAAGGAAGAAAAACTTGAATATATTCGGGCAGGTGTCGAAGCCCAATTTTAAGGCAAGACTGATCCAACAGACTGCCCGGCAAGCCCGTACTACATACGAGGGTGCGTGAATATTGGAAATCGCTCCGTCCTTATATATGTAGAACGAGGGTGCGTGCCAAAGACGCCCGTTCAAATACATGCCGTGTCAGCAACTGCTGATATGGTTTGTAGTCTGGTTGCTGGCATAAGAGATTATAGGCAAGCAGGCAAACACATCAATAGGTGTTTTATGATGTGGCAGGTGGCCAAAAGCGATGCTTGAAACTGGAATATTAAATTTCACAAGTTGGCACACCGACAGTGATGCGCGCCCAACAAGCTGTATGAGATTGGGGTGAGCAATTTTATTTTGTATGTGACGCTGATGGGCAGCTGAAGAATTTAGGTAAGTATTATCGTGAAAAAAGCTGTGAAAGGAATGGTTGATGTACTTCTGCTGGCAGATTTGAGCTGGCATTGACCATGCTTCAAGATCATGGGTGGCGATCTGCTGGCATTGTAAATATCACCTGTTCGAACTTTAAAGGGTTAATGGGCTCACCATCAACAACAGTATTCAGCATTTAAAAGTAAGCCGTCTTCTTGCTGTTCACTGGCAGATCTATTTGAGCCCACATTACATCCTCACAAACAATGCGTTTCTCAGTTGTCCTCGCCGTTGCTGCTGCTTTGACAGCATCAGTATCTGCAGTGATGATACCTGCCGCTGGCAGTGAACGGCGTCAATACTATTTTTACTGTCCTGACTTTTGCTTAAGTGATGAAGATTGCGTGAACTGCATTTCCAATAATAAATGCGTGAGTGTAGTCTGCGTCTTGTATTTAACCACATGACTCACCGGCGCTGCAGATCAACATTCAATGCGTCGATTGAGCTGCTGAAAGAAAGGTGATGGTGAAGCATGCCCGGGACTACAGTAAATCAATAAGTCCTTGATGTTGTAGCCGTGAGATTCGTGAGAGGCTAGAACTGCAGGAGGAACATGTTTCAACATATTTATCTTGTACAATACAGTGTAAGAAAATTGCATTATCAATCATCATATGCATATGGCGCTGCAGGATCAGTTCAAAAATGATACACACAAAATATACACACATACAAAGGGATTTTCACATATACTCGACACACACAATTGTACACCGTTGCCGATCCAACTTCGACCGTTGAATTGACGAAAGATGACCTAACGCGAAGGCTCCTGTGAGGTTGGGCTGGGTCCGAGCGTTAGCTCGGGCTGGACGCTGAAGGATTGAGCCGCTGGGTGGGCGGGCAAACGAACAGCGATTTGTGTGGAGCCTTGCGGAAGAACGATGGATAGACGAATAAGATAAATTGATGGTGCGAAAAGAGTTAAAGGATGTAGCGGTGGGTGGGATGGGACGAACTAACGTATGGTATGGTATTATGAATGCGAGGGGGCGAGTGAACGAGAGGATAGTAATAGATACTCTGATACGCAGATACTACGATTTGAATAGTAACGAGAAGGTAAGAAAACCAAGCGTCACGCTCAGTTGGACGTGTGGTACTGACTCTCCGGCAAGCTCCAATTCGGCACCTTGTCATGACATAGTGTGACTTCCCGTTTTAGTAATACCGCGCGATGACAAAATGCTCGAGCTCGCTGTTGAGGACAGCGAGCTTACACAGTTGCCTAATCCTTCACCCTTTTCACTAGTTCTAGGGGAAAATATGACAAAGTAACTAGTCATCTATGCTACTTTGACCACAAATCTTCCATACTTACAATATTCACCCATTCCTGTCATGTATTTAATATTTATACTGGGCGCTCTCAAGGGCTAATTATGGGCTTAATTAAAAATGTATTTATTATATAAAATATATTAGACCTTCTACACAGAAAGAAGTATCCCATCAGAGTCCAGAGAGTACCAAAAAGCGGTCAAGGTGGGAGGAGAAGGTGGGGAAGGAGGGTTGTGTTGTCCAAGAGTAAGCATAGTTAGCTACAGGTGATTTTTCCTCAAAAGAAGTAGTGAAAAGGGTGAAGGATTGGGCAACTGTGTGAGCTCGCTGTCCTCAACAGCGAGCTCGGGCACTTTGTCATCGCGCGGTATTACCAAAACGGGAAGTCACGCTTCGGCAACGGTGTACAATTGTGTGTCGAGTATGTATATGTGAAAATCCCTTTGTATGTGTGTATATTTTGTGTGTATCACATATCATCTGCATGGCACCCATTCAATTCATAATCAGTCCTAAGCATGGAGCCACTGGCAATTGCAATATTGAAATTCCCCATCAGTCTTAGACTCTTTTCCAACCGCATGGAGTTGAGTCAATGAATACGGCATATTCACTGCACTGAGGAGCTTAGTGCGGGTCACTCGTCACCAAGGAGCTCGATTGTGTAGTAATACTTGATCACCAGCGTTGAGACGTAGACCACCCGCGATGACCAACTCAAAGGAAGGAGGTCCGCATTCATCTCGATGGCGCAAGTTCCTCCAGTATATTGAGGTACCCACGGATCCTGGAGTGCCCAATACACCATGGCTCAACCGCGACCTCATCCCCATGCCCAAAGAGCGCCGCACCTACAAGATATGGTCCTACTTCATATACTGGTGCATCAGTGGTCTCTGCATTTCAGGGTATGCCGCGGGCAGCACATTACTCGCGTACGGCTTAGATGCGCAACAGTCTATCGTGACCCTCGTCATCGGAGGTCTCATTGTTGGAGTGCTCTCTGTCGCCTGCGGGTGGATGGGAGAGAGGTGGGGATGTTGTGGTCACGGAACAGGTTCCATCGAAATACTGACAGAGGCTTGAAGACACCATATAGGCTTCACCGTGGCGTGCAGGTTCAGCTGGGGCATGCGGTGAGTATGCAACAACCGACAGCGACACAATGTGTTGATTTCCCTTACAGAGGCGCCTATTTTCCTGTTATCATTCGTGCTTTTGCGTGAGTGATGCGCTCAGCATATTGGGGTGCACACTGCTTAATGTCACAATTTAAGGACCATCTTGTAAGTTTCGAGATTCTTTTTCAAGTGCTGAAAGCAGATATGTATATGCATTTAGCTGGGATGGCCTCCAGGCCTACTGGGGTGGACAAGGTAACCCACTTTCTACTCATGTTCTCTGCTCCGTTGCTGATAAACTGCGCTATTTCGTGCAGCTGTTGCGGTACGTCCCCAAGTCCTTGCGTATCTTACTACATTCCATGCATTTGAATAGGTAACAATCGGCGCTATCATTCCTGGTGCGCAACCTTCATTTCAGATTGAGCAATACTTATTTTATCTTGTTTTAGGATTTGCCCACATGTGAGCACACTCAGTTTGTTATGTTTTTCCAACGCTCAAGCACAACAACGTAGGAAACAGACGTTAGCAGGAGGAATCTTGCTGACCAAGGACTTCATAGGCATAATGTCCGACACATCCTTTTTACGAATCCATCAATCTGACATGTCATATGCAGCATTTACTACGTGTTCTTCATCACAACCATGCGCATCCCTCCTGAGCGGCTCCAGAAACCATTCATCGTTTCGTCTTTCATGTTTGGCGGCACGTAAGCACAGCCACCATTCTAATTTCACGCATGCGCTGCACTTAATTTACAATCCAGCCTGATCGGACTTCTTGCTTGGGCGGTCTCGAATACGCATTCTGGTGGTCCCTTGTTTCGGGAACCAGCCAGTCCCGTCCACGGTGGAACAGGATGGTAAGATTTGTCTTGAGACAAAATTAGATAGTTTAATAAACAATGCGATAGGGCCATGTTATTCGGTATCACCGCGATCCTCGGCGCATGGTGCGAGACTGTCCTTTCGTCGCTTGCATGTGTACCTAATAAATGTATATGGCTATGGTTCAAAGGGGTGGTGGGACTCTCGGTCAAAGCGACTGGACGCGCTATGCCAACAGGCCATGTTTGTCCAAAGCAATCACATCTTTGTTTATCAGACTAACACGTTCATTCAGATGCGCCCACGCTATCTCAGCTCATCGCCGCGTACGTCCGTAGTCCATATTTAGTTTGGTTCACTGACTGATTACTCCCAGCCCATTTTGCATCATTGTATGTGCCACAATCGGCATCATTGTCACGTCATGCGCCCAAGAAATTGTTGGGAGTCTGATTTGGGAGCCTTTCCTACTTCTCGCAACTCTGCAGGATTACTAGTAAGTGGGAGTTCGTACGCTGAGGTACAGCTTAACTCATTTCTTCAGTAATGACTCCCCAAGAGGTAAGGATGATTTTGTATGAAGTGTAGGTGCTCAATTCTCTATCGGACAGTTCGTGCTGCGATGTATGTGACACATTATGCTCTAGCTCCTTCTCTGACCACGCTTCAGTTTCTTTGCTGGACTCGGCTGTGTATGCGCCCAACTCGGTATTAGCATCGTTCTCAATTCTGTGAGCGCCGGAATGGATCTCTCGTACGTCTTTGTTCTCATATCGTAATATCTACCTGACACACGACCAGGGGAGTTGTACCGTCCGTATTTGCGTTTCTTGTCTCCGAGTGCACAAATCAACAGACGTTCTTCCTCAGACGCTATATCAACATCAGGAGGGGTGCTTATTTGCTCGCCTTTCTGGGGCTAGCTTCGAACCCTTGGCAATACCTATCCAATGCTTCAACTTTCCTGACCGTGATATCTGGCTTCGGAATATTCTGTACGTGTCAAAGAAGTCTTACTCATCACGCGTAAACTGTTCCTACTTAGTCGCTCCCTTTACTGGGATCCTTCTCGCCGACTACTTCGTAGTGAGGAGATGTGTGATCAAGCTTGAGGACTGCTACATAGGCGACAAACGCTCTATTTACTGGTGCGCAAACATCAAAAGGCATATTATTCACCTCACTTCTGGCAAGGTATCGCAATGGCGTCCACTGGCGTGCCCCACTCGCTTGGGTGCTTGGGGTCTTCCCAACCATGCCTGGGCTAATCATGACAACCCGCGATGCGACTACGTGGAATGTGTGGGTGCGCATGTTCAACATCACATTCTTCGTTGGTAGGTTTGGCTCTTTGAAACTTTGTCTTCAATATTTAATAAAATTCGGCTACTCCGCAGGTCTTTTAATATCATTCGTCACATTCTCCGTAATTTGTTTGGTCTCACCACCGGGAAATGTGGGTATTGGAGTGTTGTATCATGAGGAAAGTAGTTTTGAAGAGGAGGGTGAGCCAGAGACCGAGGAGGAGAAGGGGCCAATGTAAGACTGCCATGGATGGTGATTTATTCTGCAAGACTCACTTGTTGACGATCCGATTGATACGTACGCGCGCTACTCGACAACTTTTCTTTTTATCGCATCTTATCATCTTCCACCATCATGTGCTGCGCTCACCAGTAGGATCGACGCCAGTAGCTTTTTCTTCTCGCACTTCTCAATCACTTGATACTTAACGTTTTGCTCGTGCGCAGTCCCATCTCAGCGTTGTCTTTCACCTCCGCTGAGATCTTGTCTAGCTTGATCACCACTATCCTAACCATGTTTATAGACAAAATAGCCCTCAACTCGATCCACGACAGGGTTGTATGGACTGAGGACTGCTGTGAAACCGCAGCAAAAGTTGCGAGTCGTTGAATGGTGGGTATCACAGTATCAGGAGTCCTGCAAACGATGCAAATGTGATTTGTCGACGGTAAGCTGAACACACATTGATGTTCAAATGCTATCGAATCGACACAAATTCACAAATGGAACTGTTAACACATTTGCTACATAGCAGCTTGAGTGAGGGTGTGATTAGTCAAGGTTATCGTAACCACAATGATTCTTGTTGCCGTGTTCCAAAATATTGAAATCTCACCGTCAAGTGCAAAATGCGGACTCGTTGTGTACCTTGGGTGCACAGAGTGAAGAAAGAAAACTGGTGGTTGATGACCGGTTAGGAAGAGTTCCTACTTAGCAGAGATCGGCCACGCCTAGTGGTTTGCATTCTTGATGGTGTTCTGTAAATCATCTGCTTGCAGACATCTCACGGTGCAAGAAATTTATGAACAGAGCAGAGGTATATTCTCTAGAACTAGGTAGTGCAATTCCCTGCAATTCCGGTTATCGCCACAGCGCTGACCTACGTCAATAATGAGCACATGCCAGCAACGCTGGATGAAATTAAAATACGCACGCTCTCGCAGCAGAGTGTAGTGGTTGAGTTACTGCATGCGCTCACATTGGGAACCATCGTGCACTCCGCAGCTACGCTCTATACAACGTCGAGTGCAGGTCAAGTTAGTTCATGTGCTTCTTTGATGCCAGGGTCCAGAACGTACATAATCATCGCTTGCCACTGCACAACACACCGGGAATCCTGACGTGCAGCCTCCCACGTCTTGTGCAACCACGTCGGGTTCGGGAGCAGGTGTCGCAATCACGGAGACGGATACACAGAGTAACACCAGTAGATGAATGAACATGGCGTGAAATGTAGAAGACTCAGGGAAAAATATTTTGAGGTCATATTTTCAGGATGACTGGTAGAAATATTGCGGCAGTTGGTTCGCTGGAGAACTGCGACCGAGCCATAACCGAGATGTCATTTCAACAGACGAACTTCTCGAAGAGTCCAATTGTGAGATGTGACATCACTCATGTCTAAGCTAGAGCTTCCAACGGAACTAACCTATGGAAGAGCTTCGGATTCAGCTTGGATTCAGCACGCAGCCAGTTGTTATACTGCAGGAAAATGGAGGATTCCGAGCGACCAAAAAAAAGTAAACTGCCAATGCATTAAGAGGGAATCGAACCCCCGGCGGGTCGATGGCAACGACCCAGGTTACCACTACCCCATTAATGCCTGTTCTATCAGCGGCGGCCACCACATGACGGCATTGGTGATGAATGTATCTTCGGTCGCTTGTACCAGAATTACCTGTACGAACGCAACATTCTAGGTTTGATGAGCTTCACGAATGTGTAAATACTTAGTATTATATCAAACACCTACATATGTAATATAATGAGGTCGAATATGGTCATACCGAGTATCGATGACATCGATGAACGTCAATGTTTGAACAGGCTAAGAAGCAAAGTGTGACCCTGTGGTAGGTAATTTGATACGTGACCTGCTGAAATTGGTGGCAAGTTCAATACATGTAGTCCTGACTGCATTTCGGATGGACAATTTGTCAAAGTCTCAAGATCTCAAAGGCAGGTTAATCATAATGATAACAAAAAATCGTTCCAATGAAAGCAATTCAAAATTATCTCACCAGACTGCCTGCAGATCTATCACAATCAAGTTGAACACAAACCAACAGGAAGGCTCGTGTTTGCTATAGCAGGAAAATAAATAAAAACACGCGATGAAAAGTACATCAACCCGTCAGAGAACAACACCATGAGGTGCTCCATTCGTGCCGTTCCACGTAGGTGCCCATGCGAGCTGATATGCTGAAAGGCAATGACCATCAAGTCGAAACACATCGAATACACCCGAGTGGCAGCAAAGATAGTAGTATCGCCGTGTGCAGTCGGTGATGGAATGGCAGACGCTAGTAAAGAGGACACCTGGAAATATGCAGAATATGATAAATCTTCGACTCGCGTCCGGAGAGATGCTTGCGAATTCAACTGCTGAATTACCAGCTAGCTAATAACTTGAATATTCCATGACATTCTTCCCAAAATGGTGACTCACTTGATGGATGGCAATCGATTTCGTTGGCGGGAAGCACAGCCGTCGATGCAGGAACGATAATTGATATCTCAACGTTTCTTGGTGTATCTTGGGCGACGGCTCCAAGTGAGGAGTGAGAACTGGTGAAGCAAAAAGCATGGTGCACCCACATTCCGATCAGTGCAAAAGGAAGAGTAGAGCGGTTGGCAAAGTAAGATCCCACAAGGTTTGCTCACACATGTAGACCAAGAAGAGCATGCGTGATGTCAAAGAAGATAACTGGAACTCCGAGTTCCTGCGACTTCCAGTAATGGTGGTCGCAAACTTTTAATAGGGTATGAACAGCACCTAGACCGTCTAGCTGGATCAGAAAGGAGTATGTTAGGCCCATCATGTCAGTAAGGTCATACCATCATAGTATTTACCCGTTTCAACAACAAACCCGGCGAACCACTCCTGTACTTCATCGCTATCATGATTTAGCGATCTAAGCTCCGGCGACTGCCTCAGATTGAGTCAGACATACTGCTAGCCTAGCACAGTGCCGACTCATTCCACGCGAAACCATTTGACTCCTACCGTTCGATGATAATGTTATTCCCAGATCTGTCTGACTCCAGGTTGGGAAATTTAGCTGATCGATGATCGAGACGCTTCAATTTGTTCAAGTGCAAACTGTGAAAGCGGTTCTGCAGGACATTGGTCTGGAGCTTCTGTAAAATACAAAAATGGTGACCAGATTAAGCGTCTGATTATCGTGAGCAAGACACAGGTTCGACAAACGTTGAGAAGAGAAAATGAACCATTGATAAAGGAACAACCGTGGCTCAATGTTGCCTGTGATTGCCCTTTGCACCGGATTTGGCAAGTGTTCAAACACATCGTGCCGACCAGCGAGCGCTTACACCTTTCGTCGACAATGTCATACGCGTACGGGGCCTACGGTCGCTCACCGTCTCCTGTATTCTCACAGAATTCCATGCCACTAGATGACTCCTCAGCAGATGAAACACCTGATGTTCAACCAAGCGTGAGCCAAACGGGCTCACCAAGGTCTTTAAATGCTGAACATGGGGAGGCAGCAGGGTCGGACACGATGACATGCCTCTGGGACGACTGCGGCATTGTCTTCAGCCACCTCCCCAGCCTTATAGAACACATTCACTCCAGTGCGTCCATGTTCTAATGTCGTTGAGACTAAAGTCATGTGTATGTGCGTGTTACAGCGCACATCGGCGTGCACAAGTCGAACTACACTTGCGAGTGGGCCACATGCAACCGTCGTGGGCTCGCACAGACTTCTCGATTCGCCCTCATATCCCATATCCGTTCGCATACCGGCGAGAAGCCCTTCATTTGTTCCCGGCCAGGTGAGTGGACTGTCGTCCTTCCAATCCCATTCAAAGAGTAAACGACCATCACCGGTGTGCCGGTATCCTGTTTTTACATTTATCATTTACACCCACGTGCCTATTGTTATTTACAATTGTTCAACCTAATCCACTTCTCTTTACATCCACCCACTTAAATACTCCTAGAATGCGACAAGTCCTTCACCCGCTCCGACGCGCTGGCAAAGCACATGCGACTACAACATAACATGCCCCCTCCACCCTCCGGTAGGGGCTCCTCAGGGACACGCAAACGCAAGCGGTCTCTCTCTCCCTCCCACCCTCAAACCAATGCACCTGCGCCCGAGCAATCCGCATTCAACACCTTCAAGCTCGAGCCACAGACACCTTCTGAGATCGATCACGGTATTGGTGGTGGAGGAGATTACTTTTCGGGCCTCACGCGCGAGGAAGACGATGACGACGATGATGGAGAGGATGATGGACTTCCACCGCATTTGCAGCGGCTCTTAGACCCCAGGACTGGCCTTATCATGGGCCGCTCTCCTGCACTCGTCATGTATATAATTCAGAAGGCGAAAATGCGCTACGCGCTTGAAACTCATACGGCGCTCATCGAGGAACTCAGGTGCGCTGCATTGATTCGGATAGTCCCCACGGCATTGAAATCGTCCCATGTAGGATCACAAGGGCACAAGCGAAGGAAGAGAAGGAAAAGAAAGAGACAATGCTAGATAATTTGATCAAGACTGTCTTTGGGTGCGTTTGTCCATCTCCGTACTTGCCGATCTTTATTGAATGGGTCCTGATGCTATCCAGAGAAGAAGCTACTACAGCTATCACACAAGTCATTCCCAAAAAGCCGGCACGCCAGATGCCACCATCGCAAGCGCACCATGTGCCAGTCGCGTATCCACCGCAACATGAGCATTGAGGCCTCAGTACCCTAGAAATTTCTTGTATTATCGTTCTGCTTTCTTGCACTATCGTTATTGCAATTTTGACCTTGCCCATGCAAGTTCATGCGACCTGTGAAGCAGATCCCATGAGATTTTTCTATGCAGGCTGCTAGAATCTGAGGAGTAGAACCCTTCCCTGTTGTCAAAAACCACGATTATCCTAGCAATGCGGGTGTTCTTGGATGGTCTGTGACAAACAATAGACCATCTGTGCAATCACTCGTAGTTGTATCCCCGCTAGCACTAGGGTCCATGATCCAATGTACTTTCCAGTAGTCTAACACAACATTTGGATATAAAACAAGCCACAATTACAGTAATTGATCTTTTAGATGCACCGTCCTTTCCTACGCTTTGCGATCAGTGATCTTGCTCAAGAAGGCGCGGAACGCATCCCGTCTTAACCTATCACCTTTGACCACCTCGTGCGCACCAGGCTCAGGGAGCTGATCAATCATCGCATTGATCTCTGTCACCGCCTTCTTCTGATACTCCTCATAGCGCCCAGGAATGTTTAGCCCCTGCTCATCGTTGTACATGTCCTTCACAGCTTGCTCTCGCACAGCCTGATCTGCGCCCTTCTTCCCGTAATTCTCATACAGGAGCTGTTTCTGCGCTTCGGTGCCGTACGTGAGTGCTGTGCACACACACCAGGAGCATTTGCCGTCGATAATGTCAGTGCCAATTTTGCCAATTTCTTCCTCGGTGCCGTGGTAGTCTAGGTAGTCGTCTTGCACCTGGAAGAACTCGCCCATAGGAATGAGAATGCGGTCTGCCTCCTTGTACGGCTCGATGGTCTTCCCGTTAAGCTCGTATACCTCTGGGACACCACACATGCGCATAGCGAGTGCGACGCTGAGGTAGAAAGAGTAGTATGCTGTTTTGTACCGCACAATGAAGGTATGTTTGTCAAGGTTATATTTGCGAATGTCAATGTTATCTTCTGGAGCAGTGATTAAATCGACGAGCTGGCCCATCTCGGTTTTGTACGTGACCTGCAGCAGGTCCATGTCAGAAGGCAAGAACGTAGCAGAAGGGACTAGGAAAGGCATACCTCCTGGAACAGCTCCAATAGATCTACGTAGTAGCTCTCTCGCCTGAAGTGGGTCTTTAGGAGGTGGTAAATTGCACCCTCGAGCATGAAGGAGTCGTTGATTGCGATGTTGTGAACCTTTCCGAGGCCCTTGACATCATGGACGCGGTACCAACAAGGTTGACCGCGCCGTGAGATGGAACCATCCATCATATCATCAGAGACGAGGAAAAAGGCTTGTAGCTATAATTATAAGGGGGTGCTATTGGCTGAGCGTGTGGAAGAAGCCGAAAAGGCACTGAAACGCACAAGTTCGATGCACCATCCAAGCAGGGCAGCTTTAAAGTACTCGTCATCGGTTAGAGGTCGGCTGAGAAGTATAGCAACAGTATCAACGACGGATATGCCGCGATTGAGTTTGCCTCCAGGAACATTGTACATGAGGCTCTAGCCGATCGAGGAAAGGAAATTGCAGGAAGTCAACGAAGCAAGTGAATGATCATATCAACATCACTATCCATAGAACACACGGAAAATTACATACCTCGTTAAACCATGTCACGGCGTCTTCAGGCATTTTCTCTGACTTCATGTGATCAATGAGCTCCTCGCGGATGCGCTCGAACACGGCGAGGAATTTGTTACGCTTGTCTGCTTTCGACATTGTGTGTGCGTGCGTCGAATGTAAAGTGGGTGATAAGATTAGGCTTGGTATCGATGAACTTTTGGAGGCGAGGGAGACCGCGTCTAGGGTATGGTATTTCTTTGTGACGATGAAAGCTAGAAGCAAGAAGAGTAGTGGTACAAGAGGATAGATCCTTGGGCGTTGGTTAAGTATGGTTGGAGATCTCACAAGAGGAACAAACGTTACTTTGGAGTGGCCAGATCTTTTAATTATTTGACCAGGTGCAAGAATGAGACCACTTTTGATTTTTACAGAGAATCAAGATCGATAACTTAAATTGATGTGCGTTCTTAACAGGGTCCCGAACGCCTTGCCCACTGCTCGCTCACTGGGCCATAGGCTGTCCAACAGCGAAGAAGACGGGTAGATTCGGACGCGACTAGGATTGAAACGCACAATTGCATATCATAGTGTCGAGCAGGGCTAGCTCGGTTCCCTCTATTTTGAATTATGTAATATTCTTGGTTGTCCATCTAGTGCCCTCATGAGTTGACCGTTGACTCAGACGGAGTCCCGCTGCCAGTGACAGTGGCAAACAAGACAGACTTCTGGCGCTGCCGACACGACCTACCAGTTTTCCGTTCCACTCCGACCTCCTGCGTATTTCTTGCGCGCTTGCTTGCTCCCTCAATCCCCCACGTTTCTTCACCCCCATGCATACTTGAAGGGTTCCTGCAACGTATTACCACCCGCCAACACAGTCTACCCTTCCTCGCTCTTCCATAAATCTAGTGTTGCCAATGACCTTCCTTGTGCTCTCGCTATCTGGTGATCCCCTGCACTTTGATTCTGTGCTCTTCTCATAATGTTCACAACAACGATATCCATACCCATCCTATGATACATTCTTTCGCTTCATATGCTTCAATAAGCTTTTAACATAATGAGTTATTGAGCTGGAGTTGAGTGGTTCGCATACAGGCCGCCAGCGCACCACCACGAACATATATCGGGGGTGTCCCAGGATCTTGAACCCTGTGAGTTAAGGGAGCCGAGCTGGCTCGGAACAGGGTGCTACATACCGCACACACCTATTACATGCTCCTTTAGAAAAACGGCCAGACTGGTAGTTTGCAACTTCGGAGTTCCATAAATGATGGAAATCAGATCCGAGCAAATCGTGAAGATGCTGGCCCAATTCCTTGCGCACCGATAGATACGAATATACACGTAGTACGCAGCCTGAGAACAGTAAGAAATTCGAAAGAGAAAGGTGTTGAGAGCGCTCTATCAGGCGCAATAATCTCATACATACATAAGCGTTCTACATATTTTGTGAAGGTGCATCAACACTTGGTGCTTGCGTCTGAATTTTAGAACGATAGTGCATCACCAGCTCGCCAGCCTGACGCCAGAAATAATGCCGCACAGCAGCCAAAGTCATATCCAGCGGTAGGACAGAGTCATTGCAGAGGATTTCGTACAGGTCTTCACCCCGAGCACGATCATGCGGGTTTTGATTTTCGTCACGTGGTGGGTGATGTGTCGATGTAGGACTGCCAGATATCTTTTCCAACTTGTCCTGAACCTGCATGTGATATCAACTATTGCCAGTGCATCACCCCCGTAAAGGATGAACTTACATGATGGATCAGCTTGCGAACTCTCAGGAACCTGCTTGACGTCAATTTGGATTGTGACCTGTTAAAGAACACGATTAGGATACACGGCGCGCGTTGAATGAAAATCACTGACGTGTTAAGCAACTCAGGGAGTGGTTCATGTCCCTGTTCTGTGCATGGCCAGGGTAGCAATACAAAAGAGACCTTCACAGGAGGCGGGCTCGTGATTTTGTTGAATAGCAGGTATTCAGCAAGCCACAGGGGTATCGTTGACTCCAACTTATACACGTCGGCCCATGTAGTGGACACGCTGCCTCTGTAAACTGTTCTCCACCCAGGATATACTTCGTCAGATATCAATATTGTCATTGCCGGAGGCAATATCAGAGTGGGAGCATCGCTAGACGTGGGAGGTGAGATAGGGTTCGCGAGGAGCGCTTGTACAGGCGATTTTTCAACGGTCTCTGTAGGTGCCTGGAAAAAGCAACAGTCAGATAAACACAAATTTTCGTGTTCACCAAATTCACCTCTGCAGCAATTGGCGTATCGGCCAGATTACCAGATGGGCTAGATATAGGTGAACCCGGCAATGTGTCACTGGTCGGTTTTCTCACAGTGCTTTTACCAAGGCTCTTCAGGCGTCCCATGAACCCGCTAGTAGGAGTGTTTGATGAAGGCGATGCCAGGACACTCGAGGGACCACTCCATGCAGAAAAATCGCCAGCGTCTGACAACGCAGTGCTTCCCGTAGACGGGCGCCGTGTATGGGGATGGGGAGAGAAATAATCCACGTCCCGAGACGCGCTGGGGAGCGAAGTTGCTGGATCAAGACCTTGCGTGCGTATTGGTCGAGGAACAGGGGTGGTATCATTCGGGGGCAATTGAGGGATAACGGATAACGGTGGAGGTGATTTAAGCGGAACGAGTGGTATCATCGGGGTAAGAAGAGGGCTGGGTCGGGTCAAAGAGGGAAGTGAAGGAAGGACAGCAGGCAGACAAGTGGTTGATTTGATGACTGCGGTACTAACAGGAGCTCGCAGTGGCCTTGTCGAAGACTCGAAGGAATGTCGCAGGGTGGAACTAGAAGAGTTCCCGTTCAAGTCCAGTGGCTGTGGTGCCGCAGTGCGTTGCATGGCTGAGTGACCAGTCTCGGAACCGTGTGTGTCGCGTTTGCGACGAATGCGTTGCTCTTCGCGGATAAAGCCGAGTAATAAATTTCGTAGGACCCACCTGCCAATGTTAACTGAAGTGTGTTGAGATCAGATGATGACAGATTACACGAAGAAGGATATCCTTACTCCGCAGTTCATCGCCAAAGTGTCTATCATGATCGAAGCCAGCTTCGTCTGCATAAATCTCGGAATCGAAACAGCGTTCGTTGATATGCACAGTGAGAACACCAGTTTTCGTGTCCACCGACGACCAAGGCGAACTGACAGCATCACCCTCAATGCGTTCTCGGACGGCCTCAAGCGCCTCACGAGGACTCCGTTCTTTGTCGCACCCTGTCACACTCCCGTTGCCACGACGAGGCCCACTGCCGGAAGTACTGCCGGTTCTACTCGCAGCACGCACCTCCTCACGGGCAAACCAACCTCTGCAGACTCCTCGCACGATATCCCACACAGCGACCTCGCCTGTGGTATCTACTGTTAATGCATGCATCCGGTCGTTCAGCAAGATAGCTCGAACGAGACCGGGGGAGCCTGCTATCACCGCATCTGGGTTCACATTTAAAGGCTCGGCGTCAGAAGCGAACTCCCGAGCTTCATATGCTGTTCGATGGTCCTGCATTGCTTCAACATCGGTAGGGGCCATCGAGATCTCACTTTTCATGCTCCGAAGAGTGTTTTGGGGCATGAGGGTGGAAGAGTGGTGAAAGGCAGCATGGAGTGGTGAACGTCCTCCTGGAATGGATGCGATGGACGCAGCAGAGTATAATGTCGCGACTTCGGGATCGCGCCCACGCAGAGCGAATGAAGAAGGAGAGAAATGACTATCTGGAGAAGTGAGTCGTACAAAAGATGTGAGCGGGACGCCGGGGTAGGCTGCTGTCGCATCATCCCTACGGACTACTTGATGGCTCAGTATTGAAAATTGAACTTAAAATTGCAAGGGCACCTTGATGTATTGAGGGTGGTGCAGACCACTGTATAGAGTCAGGTTCAAGAGAAACGCGTCTCCTCGAGATTGTAGCTAATGAGCTGTCAGCAATTATTTCTCTCTCTTCATCTAAGGCTCGTTTCGGTACGGGTTTTGGCAGCCTCCAGCGGCTGATGCTCGATTTACCGGAGGCGGTCCAAAGAACACCGTCGTCCGCGGTCACGATTTTATTTATACCTTCACCGACTTCAACAGAAGCTTCCCGTGCAATTGTGATGCAGGTACCGTCCGAAACATCGGCGCATCCCTCCACATCGACTTTACACACTATGCCTGACTTGTCGCCAGAGTAGAATACCTCGAGTGATGGATGCGTCGAATGGAGAGACCAGACAGAATCTGTGTGGTATGCAAATGTATGTAGGCATCGCTGAGACGACAATGACCATAGCTTGATGGATGCTGGTGATACAAATATTCAGGAAGAAGCTATTTGGAGGATCATGATAAGTTACATACCGTCTGCAGAACCTGTAAGGAGCTGTCCGAATTTATTAGAAAGTCATTGCCGAAGTGCTCATAACTCACGTATCGCGCATCCTCTGAAATAAGAATGGCTCTGATATTGTCAGTGTGGCCAACCAGCTTCCCTGTCCTCTTTCCCGAGCGCGGGTCCCACATCCTGACGACACGTTCTGGTGATCCACTTGCGATCGCGTGTCCGTACGGGTCGGAGGCTATTGCATATACGGAGGCTTTAGGCGCGGTAGCATCAGGTGGATTGAGGGTGAGGAACGCTTCGGGCGTTATCGATGCTCGGGTGAGATCCCAGAGTTTAATAGTCCGGTCAAATGAGCCAGAAGCTATCCAATTCTGTTCACGACTGAATACATGTCAGCATGGACCATTGTTTTCGAGGAATGCATACCAAAGTGCGAGACAGCGTGCATAATCGGCGTGAGACCCTATTGCAGAGGGGTCACTGGGAGAAATGGCATGGGGATGCCAGGCCTTGACGGTTCCATCAGATGATGCAGAAACAACTGCTTGTGGTCAGCCCATTGATGCCTCACTACATTCCACACGCTTACCTGTCTGATTATAATTACATAGCAAGAGATCGTTTACCCAGTCTGTGTGGGTCTGGGCGCACTGACGGAAGCTAGAAGGCTGCGAAAGATGCTTCCAGTTACACGCAACATAATAAATATTGTGTCTCACCGATCCTGGTGTCAACGCATCGCTGTCCAACTGCCACTGTAGTTCGTACGGCAACTGGTCCGTTGTGCTGCCTCTTCGTTTCCGTCCTCCACCCTCCTTTACATCTCCTAGCACATCACCATCTCGTCGTTCGTCCTCCTCAGCCTCTTCAGCAAGTGTTTCATCTCCCATCCCCGTCAACATTTCCCACCGGTCTGACCGGTCTCTGCGGTGCCTGCTATCATGTCTCCGCCTGAATGGAAGTCCTAAATCCCATGATATGATAAGCCCATCCCTTCCGCCAGTATATAGAATGCCTTCCGGTGCGTTCCGACCTTCGAGACGCGTGGTTGTGTCGAGCGCAAGGGACATGGCGCCCAGTCGATGCCTTGGATGAGAATTCTCCGAAATGTTCTTGGAGTCGGTCAGTGGTGTCTGAGAAGGTATGAGGAGAGGGCGTATTGAGCCATTGCGGAGGATTCCAAATGGTGGTAGCCTAAGCCGTGGAACATCGTCCGTGGGTGGAGGTATCACATATGATACCCTACGCCTGGGAGGTGCCATGTGAAGGAAAATACAAATTCACATACAGGTATACAAGTAGTATGGTATACAGCTGTCTCTGAAGGACGCGTTACGTCGACGAACTGTGGTTGAACGTTGTCGTCAACGGTGAGGAGATGGGTATTGTTGAATGTGTTTGGTGCCTGATGAACTTGAATGTCGTACTATAAACTAACTGCCACACGGTGCGTGCATGGGATGTAATCTAATCTTATCCACGTTCGCCTCATTTGGCACCATCATGAACCAGGTATACTAAACTTGTTACTACATCACGGCCCATGACCGTCATCAACGAAAGCTCTGCAACACCTGGCAGTTTAATATTTCTAAAGACTGCTTTGCAGTTTGCACCCCGAATAATAGCTCAGAGCAAACCCTTGTCACAAAGCTCGAGCACAGACGACGATGATTCTGACCTCGATGAATTCACTTCATTTCTCGCTTCCGAGTCCTAGACACGGTAATCGCTTCCGCTTTCATTACACGATGCGACCCACGACAATGCCATACCACTCGATACACTTCCGTGCACAGTCAATGACACCCTCACAGCCCACAACTCGTCCTCAACGTGCTGCACGAGTCACGACTCTATCAGCGAAGCTTGTGCACCCCCTCCGGTTTGGTCTTCAACTCGCACAAAGGAACGCGAGATTTGCGAATGGGAGGTGCGGTCGACGTACCACCACCCATCCCTCGATTCACGCATGCCAAAGTGCTCAAGAAGAGGATGTACCCAGAACCAATGATAAACCCCGTCGCATGACAATGCAAACTTATTTGTTGAATACCTATGGTGTCATGATGGTCTTGGCTATTTTGTACACCATGCCACAGTGCTGTGCATCGTATAGCCGTGTTGACAAAGTTGCTCGAGACTTCGACACAGGTAACCTCCTCTTATCCCGGGAGGACATACTCAAAGCAACAAGTCGAAGAGTGACACGACAGAATAATAGTGCTCGCGATTTTGTTACTCCAGCGTTTAAGACAGAGTCGTCTCAGTCTCTCAGAAGTAGTCAACCGTGTTGACAAGCCATGACATGCATGACATGGTGGTCTTGGCAAGTCATGCGGGTTCAACGTTCAACACCAACACAATAGTATTCAATGCATCATAGGAACAGTCCTTGACAAAAAAAATTGATCAACATGGTTCATTTAAAAACGGCAAAATTTTCGGATACGGGGAATCGAACCCCGAGCTACCGCGAACGGATCGATGAGAGGCGGTAATGTTAACCATTACACCATATCCGATTGGGGAGTAAGGCCTTTGTTAACTATTTTACCTGTTTATATCAGTCCGGCTATAGAGGACCTTCAAGCCTGCCTTGGACATTCAAGTTCCTCCCGCCATAAACATGATCCCTGCTCGCACATGGACAAAGGCAGCGCCTATCCTGCGGGCGTCGCGTGGTACTTGGGGCCTTGCAGCCCTTGCTGGAAATTACTCACGAATTCGACTACCGACATCCAGCCTTGCTTCGACACCCCTGCGCCAACTCTCGACATCATCCCCTCGACGTGCTCAATATACGCGCTTTCCATCCGGAACACATCGACACCCGTCGGGAGAGGTGATAGACAGTCGCATGAAGATTGTAATTGCAATTGCTGCACTCGGAGGAACATATTATGTCGTGCAGTAGGTGTTCAGTTGCTCTACTTGTGATGCCATGTCTCACTTTATCCCTTAAGTCTAGAACAAGTCCCTGAAACGGGTAGGTGGCGATTTATGGATATCAGTCCCAAGTACGAGACAAAGGTGAGAGCAAGCTTAGGCCGAAGGAACAAGCTCTCATTTTTCCTCCCTTGCAGCTTGCACAGGTGGCATATGACGAACTCTTAAATGAATTCCGAGGCAAAATACTGCCTTCCAATCATTCTGTGACACGACATGTCCAACGAGTTGTTAGTCGTATTCTTGAATCATCGGATCTCGGCCAGTTGCGCTCTAGCGAGCCTCGCCGGTCACTAGTAGAAGCACTGGATGACTTCTGGAGCGAAGACCCATTCACCAGTGGAAGACCTTCCGGAGAGTCGTCTACCCCAGAAAGCGGAGGTAAAGAATGGAATTTACTTGTTGTGAATGATCCATCCGTTGTAAACGCCATGGCCACCTTTGGTTCGCTCTCGAGCTGCCTCTGCAAGTGAACCTTTACATATATGTGGCCACAGGAAATATCGTGGTTTTCACTGGGATTTTACCTATATGCAAGGATGAACAGGGTTTGGCTGCTGTTCTTGGACATGGTACGTGATTCTGCCAAGGATATCATACGCAACTCAAATGATTCGTCAGAGATAGCCCACGTGGGTATGATGGCAAAATACAACATGCACGCACATTCTAAGCTCCCCTTTACCAGTTGCTCGACATGCCTCTGAACGATATTCGTCCTCCAAAGTATTCCTAGCGGTAGCAGTTCTTCTGCAAACAGTCTTCGGGTTCGATTTTGGGATTACCAACCTCATAAGCACGGTGCTACTAGAACTACCCAATTCGCGAACTCAGGAATATGAGGGTGTGTTTCTTCCAGTTATCAACATGGAGATACTGACGTCCGGGATGCAGCCGATACTATCGGTATGCAGCTCACTGCAAAGGCATGTTTTGACCCCCAGGCTGCTGTGGAGTGAGTGATTTGAGTTTTCCATTGTCTGGCTTATATGTACGCGACATCACAGAATGCATGCGAGACTTGCACAGTATGAAAAGGCGCATGGAGCAACAAGTTTGGAATTCTTACGCACGCACCCTGGTGCGGAGCGGAGAATCAAAGTCAGTGTATTGTTTCTACTTTGAGCGTCATAGTCTCATTTTTTTCCGTCAGCATCTCGAGGAACTGATACCAGCGGCCTACTCAACGCAAGCCAGCAGCCCACAATGCGCAGGTATGCAGGACTCTGTCAGCCGGTTCAGGGAGTTTGCTCCTAAATGGATGTAGACCACCCACCAGAGTTAGGATTTCTGTTTGTGAGTACATTACGGTTCTCGCTGCTTATTCTTTATTTGTGCGATCTGGAGAGTGGATTCGTATGAGAGGTACAAATCAGTGTTGCTACTAGAAACTTTGAAGTATTCGCGTCTGCCATATCTCTGGATCCTTCGATTTTAAAGACAGAAATTCCGCCCCTTCCCAACATAGAAAGAGCCATTGTAGGAAAACCACGATCCTTTAGAGGGTTTGCAATACAGGAAAACAGATTCACAATATGTTATGTATAGTCTTCTCAAGCATAACAAATCGCGCTCAATGATCTAACGATGGGTCCATAGACCAGCCAAACAAAGACACATAACGCGTCGGTTCATTAGATTTAAAATCTTCACGCTGACACCACTTGCATAATTCACCTCTTTTCTGAATTCGCAACCCAGCGTCACAATAATGGCCGTCTTTGTTCAGCGCCCAGCACCAGCTTTCACAGCTACCGCAGTCGTAGAGGGTGAATTCAAGGAGATCTCCCTGTCTGAATACCTGGGCCAATGGTACGCGTCTTATGCGTTAGACATTCGTGAGAGGAGTGGCTAACATTAGCATTACTTGCAAGGGTGATTCTTTTCTTCTATCCAATGTAAGGATGATTTTTTTCTCAAGTGTCCTATTCTCACTATTGTCTGCATCACGCTAACAGGGATTTCACGTTCGTTTGTCCAACTGAAATCTTGGCTTTCAATGATGCGCTTCCTCAATTCCAAGCGCTGAATGGGTCCGTTCTCGGTTAGTTCGGTATCATTGTGTAAGTCTATTGGACGCGTTCTGACAGTTTTATAGGCGTTTCCACGGATTCTCAATATTCCCACTTTGCATGGGCGCAGCAACCGAGGAAGCAGGGCGGCATTGGGCCTGACCTCAAGCTACCTTTGATTGCAGATAGGAATATGAATATATCCAAGGATTATGGTGTCCTCATCGAGGAGGAAGGCATTGCACTGCGTGGTTTGTTCATCATTGATCCCAAGGGTATCGTTAGGTGGGTCTCCGTGGCAATCCCGGACTAGTTTAGTAACCGACGCTTTTAAACAGGCAAATCACTATCAATGATCTGCCTGTCGGTCGATCGGTGGACGAAACCATCCGTCTTCTCAAGGCCTTCCAGTTTGTGGTATGATTTTTCTTTGTATCTTGTAACGTTTCACTGCATCTTTTGCAGGAGGAACATGGAGAGGTCTGCCCTTTGGGGTGGACTGAGGGTGCTAAAACCATCAAGCCGGACCCCAAGGGCTCTATGGACTACTTCTCGACAGTGGATGATGCAGCCACCAATGGTCATGCGAACGGAAGTGCCAAGAAACGTCCTCGCACAACTTGATGAAGGGTCTGCGTGCCAGCTAGATCGTCGTAGACGCTTCTCGTCCAGTGAGAACACCAAGGTAGACTTTTGATATCCAGCCATTTATTGTTGCATACATATATATCTTGCATATTATCATATATACCTCATGTTACTTACATACTATCGATGTAAACGCATGACTTTCAAAGTTCAAACGTTCACTAGTCTTGACGAAACGAAGTCAGATGCAGCACTGCGTATCAGCAAAGAGGGTCGACGTTCAACTGTCACCTTTCCTGTGAAACCAGACTCCACACAGCGCGACGTCTGCATCCGGCGACGGATCGGGAAAACAGAACTGGATGTCAATCAGCGTAGGGCAAGCTTTCGTCCATATTTTGGCATGTGTCTTTTCTGTGCCTGAGGTCACAAACTCGCTTGATAGGACAGCCCCCACAGGTGAAGTAATCAGCATCGAGGAAAGGCCAAACGAGGGAGTTGTGGGAGAATGGGATGGTGCGGACAGTTGAAGGGATCCAGACAATGGAGGCGTCAATAGTTGTGATTGTCTGGAACGAAATGGCGTGGTGAGCTTGAGCGTGCGCAAGCCATTAAAACGCGAGATGACTGCATCAATGATGTCGTATAGTATCTATAAGCAAGCATCAAAATCAACGATTCTTGGATACAGAAAATATTACTGACTTCGGCGGTGTCATCATCCATCCAAAGCACCTCTACCTCCAAAACGACGAGGCCGCGGCTGTTGGCAGCGCCGCTACCTGACAGTATTCCACCGGCAGCACCCAAGAATTTTTCAACTGTTCGTTTGTCCACCTCGTGAGTGAAGACCACATCCAGTTTGGAGACACCTTGAATTGCACGGAGGAGTGCAGCAGGCCGAAACCCGGTGTAAAGCGTGGTGGTGACATCCAAAACAACAGTTTGGAGTGTTTGTCCCAGCAAGGAGCATATTGCCATTGTCAGTTGTGGAGGAGCATGTAGTTGAGAGAGGGATGGCAATATGGTTTCTCGTGCGAGACCAGATGCGAGTATGTGTTGACGGAAGGAACTTTCTGGAGAGAATAGATTCTCGACGACGTTGGGAAATGCTAGATGTTGTAGGGAGGATTGATTTTTGAGGAAATCTAGAATGTCGATGATTTGCTCTGTAGAAATTGTATCATCGAGGATGACCAGTGTCTTTAATCGGAAAAAAAGAGAAGCCGACTGCGAAAATACTGAAACAAAGGTCCGTAGCGTAAGAGTTTCCAAGTTTGACATATTTTGCAACGCGGTCGCGAGATCATGAGATGGTATGAGATGGCCGTCAGATGACGTTGTTGCTGGCCAAAAGTGACATGAGAAAGATTGGACCCTCGCAGCGAGAGATGCATGGATGGCAAGGGTTCTACAAAGCTTTTCAACTTGTGACTCTGATATCGATTGGAGGTCGAGTATCCGATATAATGTGTTACGCGACGCGTCGCAGAGTTGAGTCGAAACAAGGGCAATACGCGGTAAATCGAACTTGGGCAAGAGAGACAGAATTGTCTCTAAGAGCTCCACAGGAAGGCTCTGGATTGCAACACCTGCGTGTGTTGCGTGTTCTGCAAGCAATCCTGCACAGGATGGATGTGACGGATTATTCAATAGATCAAAGACTTGAGCACTCTTGCCTCACCTCCATTTCCATTTGACCACTCTGTAGCAATGCTTTCACTGGGTAATGACTCCATCAAACTGGCCCTGCGTCCCAGACCGCTGGGTCTCCTAATTTCGTCTGGTGATGCGGTGGATGAATCACTAGACGATCGGGGATATGTAGCAGCGTCATCACGAATAAATCCGACTGCTCCATGGCTGCCTATGGGGCTGGTGTTCTTGGACAAAGTTCTTTTGCGGGGGTTGAAGAGGGTGGTGACGCGTTTAAGAACGCGATTTGGAGATTTCTCCTGGGGACCAGCGGTGGTGTCTACCGCGGCGCTTCTTCTTCCAGCTATGTCCAGATCAGAAGATTGCCTTAACGGCTCCGCAGAGCGTCGAGAGAGGAAGTACATGATTGAACGTTGAGTCAGTTCAGGCTTGAGGAGGTTACCAGACAAAAAATGATGATCTTGTGGATAGTAGGTTGATGGCCATAAGTACTATAGTAGCAGGGCTATTTTGAAAAACTTTCATCCTGTTCAGAAGCTGCGGGAAAAGTATAGAGTCGTTCTCAGGTGCTGCCGTATACAACTTCAAGTCTCATATATTGCTCATAAATTATGTATGTATTTATGTCGCGAACGTCGATGTCGAGATCTCCATGAAGCTCGACTCAGAGCTGGCAGTAGCACGCTGTCACGGTAATTCCATTTCGACTAGCTGTTCAACAGTACTTCCATGCTTGTCAGGAACGTTCGCCTTCATCACCAGGTGCAACTTATTTTACCTTTGGTTCGAATTGCATAAGTCTATGTATGTTCCAGGTCGGTTGTCATCGTGTCGAGCACTCCGAGTCTGGGTTTGTGCGAACTTCGAAGACTCATTTGACTTCTGGAACCTGAGATATCTGCGTCAGAAAATCAAGTGCAACCTTCCTGCCAATCTGGGATATGCTGCGGCCTGCCGGCAGAGCACCAACTTACTCGTGGCCAACTTGAAGGTGACTAGAAGGTTTGGTATACTAGTGCAGTGAGCTATACCATACTCTACATCAATTTCTATCATCCACCTC
>JRHT02000039.1:0-29644 GCA_011800875.2 Suillus brevipes Sb2 | reverse complement strand
ATACCTGGGTAGCAATCTAGTAACTCGCGCTAAACAATACGAACTCTTCTGATATGTATTGTATAACACTTAGACAAAAGGACATAACGTTTGGGAGATTTCCTAGCACCAAAAGGATGTTACCGAGAAAGATACAACCCTTCCCCGCCTTAAAGACAGAAATTTTAGCTTCCTAGGTCTCTATACCGTCTGCGCTTATGAAGTTTCAAAGATCATCGTTGTGACTAAACATGGAGAGTATGCTTAGGTGAGAGGTCTAGCGTGTTTATTTCTTATTCGTCGCTCTTGGCATTACATGAGTGTTTGTCTTTAGGATTGAGACCTCCCACCAGATGTAGGTAAATCCTCGTTTGAGGGACTTGGCCGACTGTCTCAGGACGTATGGACGCGTAACACCCGACGACCGAACGCAACTCATCCGGCGACCATAGTCAAGGAGCTCTACGACTGCCTTTTTTTACTCTGATACTGCGAGTTTCATCTTTGTTATGTGACTGAAACTAAGAGGCGAGGCGTGGTCCCACGCACGCATTCTTAAGGTTTGAACAACGAGGTACGCGGAAAAGTATGACACGTTCAGAGCGTACGTAAGACACTACAGCGCACGTATATTCGTTCTGTTACCTTTTGAGTTTAGTGAGTGAGGTGTCGTCGGACCCCCAGTTTTGTACGGAAACGTCACTCGACGTATGGCTATCATAGCCGACGTAGGGGCTGCAGTCATAGAGGTACAACTATTGACCTTCTTTGTGTGGGAGCATAAGGACTCAAGCGCTTAACCCATCAAGATCATCGTGGCACGAATACTCCAACCATTAGGGTTTTAGCTTGGGCTTCTGACAAACGTCTTCTTGACGATGGCGATCCTTATGAAACCTCCTGCTTATAGCAAGTCTCCGTACAGCTCGTTGACCATTTCCCCTCGAATCTTACACGCACGTACAACATAAAACGGTAGTATGGGTGCACCCGATAGAGACGGCTTAGTAAACTCAACGCATATTATAGGAACCGTCTTAGCGCATGGTACAGGTTCTTGTCGTCGGTTTGGGACAAGTAGGAACGTATATCCATTTTAGGGTCACTTTTGGTGCTATAAAGGACACCGGTGTATATACATTTCCAAGTGAACGTCTCCGTCGAGCTCTCGCTTGGTTTCCACCGGTACCGCAAATGTTGCCTACCTAGTAAGTGTTGTTCATTTAAGGTAAGAAATGGAGGCGAAAGACCCCATCTGCTGAGAGGCCTTCCAGAAGGTGACCACTTACCCAGAAGCGAGGTCTTCAGTAGGTCACGAAGATGATCACTGGCCGCTCCGAGCGATCTCGCGTTGACCGGCTCTAGGCTACTAAGTTCTTATGCTGATTGTTGAGCAACCTGTACAGCACAGTGTCTTACTAACCTTCCGTCATAAAACGGAGCCTTAAGTAAATTCTCAAGCAGTATACGGTGGACACGTTCGACGTTCCCTCCTTTTTACTCTCGAACAAGGAAGCCGGATTCGAACGAGAGTGGAAACAGAGCATGAACCCTGATTATAGGTATTTAGCGGTGGATGGGCAAAGTCCCTGAACAAGATCTGAATTCCCGATTTCACTCTGTACCGTAGTGTTCATCTCGTTGACTTGTGGATGACGTGCTGTATTATACAAGGAGGCTCACGTCGTTAACGTTAATGTTAGAAGTACGCTGACAGATAGTGGAGAGGGCTGCCCACAGCTACACAAGGCCTACCTTTCGCGCATATAACTCGTGCAGCTCCCCTACTACAGCTCTCAACCGCGTCCCCACAGCTTTGTTCCGACCTACAGCCATCAGCTTAAGCACTCATTAAAGGTCGTTCCCGACGTTCCGGGGTTCATGGTGCGCTGCGGGCGTCCTATCCGCGACGGAAACAGGTACACGCTCGTCCCTAGTACAAATACCGCCCTCCTTGAACTTACAGGTTCCGTCCGAACTTCCAGGAGATATCGGCCTGACTATATTTGTCCATTTTATCAATTGTTTCCGGAATGAGGGGTTAGCCTATACCACATTACCAATTGTAATGGCGGAGAGTAGCTAGGCAAGCGCCATCGAGCCCCAAGCTAAGGGGCATAGGCTTTAAAAACGGCAAAAATTTACTTGGTACAACTAGTTTAAAAAAACAGTTCCTGACAAGGATACTACGTAACGACCAGCCAAACAAAGACACATAACGCGTCGGTTCATTAGATTTAAAATCTTCACGCTGACACCACTTGCATAATTCACCTCTTTTCTGAATTCGCAACCCAGCGTCACAATAATGGCCGTCTTTGTTCAGCGCCCAGCACCAGCTTTCACAGCTACCGCAGTCGTAGAGGGTGAATTCAAGGAGATCTCCCTGTCTGAATACCTGGGCCAATGGTACGCGTCTTATGCGTTAGACATTCGTGAGAGGAGTGGCTAACATTAGCATTACTTGCAAGGGTGATTCTTTTCTTCTATCCAATGTAAGGATGATTTTTTTCTCAAGTGTCCTATTCTCACTATTGTCTGCATCACGCTAACAGGGATTTCACGTTCGTTTGTCCAACTGAAATCTTGGCTTTCAATGATGCGCTTCCTCAATTCCAAGCGCTGAATGGGTCCGTTCTCGGTTAGTTCGGTTTCATTGTGTAGGTCTATTGGACGCGTTCTGACAGTTTTATAGGCGTTTCCACGGATTCTCAATATTCCCACTTTGCATGGGCGCAGCAACCGAGGAAGCAGGGCGGCATTGGGCCTGACCTCAAGCTACCTTTGATTGCAGATAGGAATATGAATATATCCAAGGATTATGGTGTCCTCATCGAGGAGGAAGGCATTGCACTGCGTGGTTTGTTCATCATTGATCCCAAGGGTATCGTTAGGTGGGTCTCCGTGGCAATCCCGGACTAGTTTAGTAACCGACGCTTTTAAACAGGCAAATCACTATCAATGATCTGCCTGTCGGTCGATCGGTGGACGAAACCATCCGTCTTCTCAAGGCCTTCCAGTTTGTGGTATGATTTTTCTTTGTATCTTGTAACGTTTCACTGCATCTTTTGCAGGAGGAACATGGAGAGGTCTGCCCTTTGGGGTGGACTGAGGGTGCTAAAACCATCAAGCCGGACCCCAAGGGCTCTATGGACTACTTCTCGACAGTGGATGATGCAGCCACCAATGGTCATGCGAACGGAAGTGCCAAGAAACGTCCTCGCACAACTTGATGAAGGGTCTGCGTGCCAGCTAGATCGTCGTAGACGCTTCTCGTCCAGTGAGAACACCAAGGTAGACTTTTGATATCCAGCCATTTATTTTTGCATACATATATATCTTGCATATTATCATATATACCTCATGTTACTTACATACTATCGATGTAAACGCATGACTTTCAAAGTTCAAACGTTCACTAGTCTTGACGAAACGAAGTCAGATGCAGCACTGCGTATCAGCAAAGAGGGTCGACGTTCAACTGTCACCTTTCCTGTGAAACCAGACTCCACACAGCGCGACGTCTGCATCCGGCGACGGATCGGGAAAACAGAACTGGATGTCAATCAGCGTAGGGCAAGCTTTCGTCCATATTTTGGCATGTGTCTTTTCTGTGCCTGAGGTCACAAACTCGCTTGATAGGACAGCCCCCACAGGTGAAGTAATCAGCATCGAGGAAAGGCCAAACGAGGGAGTTGTGGGAGAATGGGATGGTGCGGACAGTTGAAGGGATCCAGACAATGGAGGCGTCAATAGTTGTGATTGTCTGGAACGAAATGGCGTGGTGAGCTTGAGCGTGCGCAAGCCATTAAAACGCGAGATGACTGCATCAATGATGTCGTATAGTATCTATAAGCAAGCATCAAAATCAACGATTCTTGGATACAGAAAATATTACTGACTTCGGCGGTGTCATCATCCATCCAAAGCACCTCTACCTCCAAAACGACGAGGCCGCGGCTGTTGGCAGCGCCGCTACCTGACAGTATTCCACCGGCAGCACCCAAGAATTTTTCAACTGTTCGTTTGTCCACCTCGTGAGTGAAGACCACATCCAGTTTGGAGACACCTTGAATTGCACGGAGGATTGCAGCAGGCCGAAACCCGGTGTAAAGCGTGGTGGTGACATCCAAAACAACAGTTTGGAGTGTTTGTCCCAGCAAGGAGCATATTGCCATTGTCAGTTGTGGAGGAGCATGTAGTTGAGAGAGGGATGGCAATATGGTTTCTCGTGCGAGACCAGATGCGAGTATGTGTTGACGGAAGGAACTTTCAGGAGAGAATAGATTCTCGACGACGTTGGGAAATGCTAGATGTTGTAGGGAGGATTGATTTTTGAGGAAATCTAGAATGTCGATGATTTGCTCTGTAGAAATTGTATCATCGAGGATGACCAGTGTCTTTAATCGGAAAAAAAGAGAAGCCGACTGCGAAAATACTGAAACAAAGGTCCGTAGCGTAAGAGTTTCCAAGTTTGACATATTTTGCAACGCGGTCGCGAGATCATGAGATGGTATGAGATGGCCGTCAGATGACGTTGTTGCTGGCCAAAAGTGACACGAGAAAGATTGGACCCTCGCAGCGAGAGATGCATGGATGGCAAGGGTTCTACAAAGCTTTTCAACTTGTGACTCTGATATCGATTGGAGGTCGAGTATCCGATATAATGTGTTACGCGACGCGTCGCAGAGTTGAGTCGAAACAAGGGCAATACGCGGTAAATCGAACTTGGGCAAGAGAGACAGAATTGTCTCTAAGAGCTCCACAGGAAGGCTCTGGATTGCAACACCTGCGTGTGTTGCGTGTTCTGCAAGCAATCCTGCACAGGATGGATGTGACGGATTATTCAATAGATCAAAGACTTGAGCACTCTTGCCTCACCTCCATTTCCATTTGACCACTCTGTAGCAATGCTTTCACTGGGTAATGACTCCATCAAACTGGCCCTGCGTCCCAGACCGCTGGGTCTCCTAATTTCGTCTGGTGATGCGGTGGACGAATCACTAGACGATCGGGGATATGTAGCAGCGTCATCACGAATAAATCCGACTGCTCCATGGCTGCCTATGGGGCTGGTGTTCTTGGACAAAGTTCTTTTGCGGGGGTTGAAGAGGGTGGTGACGCGTTTAAGAACGCGATTTGGAGATTTCTCCTGGGGACCAGCGGTGGTGTCTACCGCGGCGCTTCTTCTTCCAGCTATGTCCAGATCAGAAGATTGCCTTAACGGCTCCGCAGAGCGTCGAGAGAGGAAGTACATGATTGAACGTTGAGTCAGTTCAGGCTTGAGGAGGTTACCAGACAAAAAATGATGATCTTGTGGATAGTAGGTTGATGGCCATAAGTACTATAGTAGCAGGGCTATTTTGAAAAACTTTCATCCTGTTCAGAAGCTGCGGGAAAAGTATAGAGTCGTTCTCAGGTGCTGCCGTATACAACTTCAAGTCTCATATATTGCTCATAAATAATGTATGTATTTATGTCGCGAACGTCGATGTCGAGATCTCCATGAAGCTCGACTCAGAGCTGGCAGTAGCACGCTGTCACGGTAATTCCATTTCGACTAGCTGTTCAACAGTACTTCCATGCTTGTCAGGAACGTTCGCCTTCATCACCAGGTGCAACTTATTTTACCTTTGGTTCGAATTGCATAAGTCTATGTATGTTCCAGGTCGGTTGTGATCGTGTCGAGCACTCCGAGTCTGGGTTTGTGCGAACTTCGAAGACTCATTTGACTTCTGGAACCTGAGATATCTGCGTCAGAAAATCAAGTGCAACCTTCCTGCCAATCTGGGATATGCTGCGGCCTGCCGGCAGAGCACCAACTTACTCGTGGCCAACTTGAAGGTGACTAGAAGGTTTGGTATACTAGTGCAGTGAGCTATACCATACTCTACATCAATTTCTATCATCCACCTCAATCTCGCACTAGTCAATTCGTTCGTTTGGGGTTCAACTTTAAACCACCAAGTACTGGCACTAGTACGCATTCGGACGAGCTTACTTCCCATATGCTAAGGTACCGTACGTAGAGCCGCGGTGGAGAATCGAGTCAACTCACCCTGCTTCTACTAGGTACTTATTGGCATTATATCGCTGGTTGCGAACCTTTATTCAAGCTAAACTTGGATCGCCAATGAACTTGGATAGCCAGTCACCCATTACTAGAAAAATCGACCGCGCTCGGGTAGCCTGGATCAATGCAATGCAAAAGTTCGATGCACTGGATCAGAACACAGATGCAGTAGCAGCCCCCAGGGATGTCCCCACAAGGATGATTAACATCTTCACGGGACAAATCGACACCATCCGGAATGATCCTACGAAGCGCTATGTCATTGCATCCTACCTTTGGAATCCAGACAGATTTACAGACACTCCAGAACACTATTCTGGTTTGTTCAATGACATACCACAGGCACCCACATTCGACGAGTGGTGCCGTCTGGCTTGTTCCATGCACCCAAACATCACTCAGGTAGTTGATGCAGAGGAAAGGGAGTTGCATCGTTTGCAATGTCCATCGGAAGTGCCAGCAGGGCTATCGCGCGAATATCTACGAGAGATATTTCTCCTTGTTGCCAGGGAAGCTTTGTTGATGGGTCTTGAGCATGTCTGGATAGACAGCATTTGCATCAACCAAGCGGATCCAGATGATGTCGCGCGTGAGATACCGAGGATGAGCGACTACTACCGCAATGCGGCTTGCTGCGTTGTTATATCCGAAGCGATACGCCGGCGCTATGCTACCGCTGAAGGTCCTCCCCAAGATGACACAGGACTAGAATCCAGAAGCGACCAAGCTTGGCGCAGGATTATAACTTGGATGAAGGGGTATCATGCCAAACGGGTCTGGGTCTTTCAGGAGACGTACTTGGCCACAAGAGTTGTGGTTCGTGCTGGAAACATCCGAATCGATGCCAATGAATTGCTCAAGACTAGCGAGTCGGTTTCGCCCCGCTCTCGCAACCTTCTCAGCATTACGAGCGACGAATTCCCAATTTCTCAGCCGATATCTGATTGGCATCGCCCAATGTCACCTGAACTCTGCTTGCAATACTGTCGCAAGCGAGAGTGCGCATTCCTTCATGATAACATCTACGGCATTCTCGGCCTATTTTCCCAAAAAATTCGTCACTCGCTTCCGGTGGATTACCAGCTTTCACCGGGGGTCATTCTCGCCATATTTGCATACTTGAGGGTTCGCGACGGTGATTTATCTGCTTTACTTACGCTCCAGCATGAGTTCTACGAAAGAGATGATCCTGGTCTCGGTATCTCATGGTTGCCTGGGGGCTTTGGCTGGCAACCAAGGGATATCTTTGGTGTTACGCCGCACGCCGAACTCTTGTCTCATGTTGATCATGAGGGCGTACTGCACATGTCCATGTACTATCTCGAAGTGGAGCAAGTTACCACAAGCTTGAGTTTCGCGTCTGTTGCGGTAGAACATGATGACCTCAATATTGATATTCACCTCACGCCACGCTATGCCGAACTCCTCCGTAAAAGGCCACCTCAAACCGGAATATATCATATCGGGGGGATATTGGAGCCTTCCAATAGCGGCCGCGAGCCTACCTTCTTTGGCCCGCCTACCTTGCGACAGCAAATTGCAAACAAGGAACGCGAGGAAAGTCAGACGTTTTTGAATCGGAAAGCGGAAAAGAGTCGGGGTGAAGTTGTACTGGCAACCTTTGGGGAACAGAGCTGGTCATTTGACGGTGTTCCCAACTGGTGGTTCTGGCTTTTACTGGCGACCAATGATGAAGGACAGACATGGAAAAGATTCGGAATAGCTATCAGCCACGAAGTTGATACGGGCTCGATCACACGAAAGAGATTTTGTATTCGGTGATACACGAGCTTATACTGTGAAGACTGTCGTGTAGAGGTATGCCGAGCCTTGCAGTACTAACTAGAAATAATATGTACATAATTTAAAAAACGAGTAACAGGTTGACCTCCCTTTTCAACTTTATGGCAGCATCAACAAATCTGCGAATGTCAGCATCGACTGACATATATGCTGTCATGGCAGTAGCGGAGGTCCTGTAGTTATAGTAAAGTTCCATAACTGGGTAGTATAACATAAGTCAGGAGGTAAGCTTGAGTGTGACTTGGATATAAAACATACAATCACTTATGCCTGCCGTGTGGGCAAGGTCAGCCTTCCTCTCGGCAGATAGCTGACTCCATGCCATTTCCCCGAGAGCTGATGGCAATCAGTGGGGTTGCCAGCGGTTGACAGAGATATGAACATACCTTGAATTACATAACTGGCAGCTTGCCACTTTTCCGTGGCCTCCTTTCGTACCTCCTGCTCATCCTGCAAACTTCCTAACTCATCCTGCAAACTTCCTAACTCATCCTGCAAACTTCCTAACACAACCTGCAAACTTCCTAGCTCATCCTGCAAACTTCCTAATTGTGTCTTCATCAACTCCATCTCCCGTTGGAGGTCCTAAGCCCACCAGATCATCAGTTATATATTTTTGGGTAATTTGAAACTTGCTTCTAGTGTAATAATCGTTTGCGAATGGTAATTCACATTTGTGAATTTTCCCCAAGTACTGGGTCTGACCTTGTCGATGGTATAGCTTTTCAGGTTCTGGCAGGACAAGGAAAGAATCTTCTTGAGGGTCCTGCAACATCTGCTAACAGGCATGTTCTTCTCTAGTGCTTCCTGAAGGTTGGATTCAGGTGAAGTACCAGCCATGTCACATGTGGGGATCTTGGCTGGATCCAGAGAAACGTCCTCGCCCTTTTTCTCTGTGGTGACAAGTTTGTGAATAGTCCTATCAAATCTATATCAAGTGGATGGGGCCATGGGCGTGCGAGGCAAATTGAATGATAGGAGACTGGCTCAGCTGCGTCGACAATTGTGGACAGTGACTAATCAGTTGGCTCCTATCGGAATAAGTGCAAAACTGGTGGTTTGCAAGGTCACATCATGCACAATCTGATGTATTGGTATTTTTTGCTAAAGACGCATTCACGATCGAGGTATATGAAGAGTGTTAATCGAGTAGAAAAATCTCTGGGGTTATCTATCCCGTAACTTCTTCAGCACCCGTTCATGCAATGCCCTTGCAATACCGCTCACGAAAGAGCTATCACAGATTACCCCGGCGTCGATGTAGGCCACCCTTGCATGTTCGTCTTTTATACGTACAGACTTTATGGCATCAATAACAAGGGCCTCGAAGTCTGGAATTGGCAGTAGACTATGAAGGTCAGAAGACGTTGATGATGTTGGAGAGGAGCTTGAGCCGAAAAGAGAGCGAGATGAATCTAGGATAGCAATCCGTTGTCCCGTCATTAACCGGAAGTCAAGGGCATGTCTAGCATGTCGGGTTAAATTATGGTGATGAACATATAGTGAAGAACCGCACCTGAGGTCGCCATATAGCACCCTCCACCAGCCTAAGCCTTTGACATACGTGTCTACCCATGGTTCGGAGGTACCGGTCCTGACCGCTATACGTGGCTGGCCTCTACCACGTCCTGGTGACTGCTTTACGTAGTTCGCTCTCATGTGTTCAAGTTCCACTGCTATAGGAAGGGTACCTCGAAGGAGTTCAACAAGGCGATCAAGTGAGGATGCCAATGGGCCGTGGCGGAGAACATGGCGGAGATATGGCTCAGCTTCTTCATGAGGATTGGTGCGTAGCTGGTGATTTGGGAAACGAAATTGAGGCGGAGCGAGGGAGGAAGGTTGTAGGAGGGTCGGCGAAGGCGCACAACGTGAAAAGCGCAGCTCGAAGGATCCACCTGTAGGCGATAACTGGTCCGTACAAGTGATTAAGACCGTATAATCCTGCAGAAGTGGTGAGAAATCATTTGACAGATGGACGGTAGAGCTCACTGAGGCGTATGCAAACTCCACAGTTTGTAGGTCAAATGATAATAGCCTCACGTCCGGCCATTTCTTCCCTTTCGCCATTCGTGCCACTGCATTGTGTAAGTATCAATAGATCGACAACTTCAACTTCAAGCACGACGTACCTTCACGGGCAATGACGACCATTTTAGAAACGCGGGCCCACTCCTCCAGAAACTCGTCCACACAGGTATCGACCTCTTCAGATAAAAAGGAGACCACAGCCTCGGCTGCATCATAAATAATTCTTTTCGACGGACGGATGATATTTTTGCTGCTAGACCCTGCTGCGGCACGCTTCCCAACTGGCTGTTGTACGTACTTCAATTTCACGCAGGTTACCACTTGGGCCTTCTTGTCTGACCACCAGTTCAATGGTATGACGCGAATGTTGGGCATGGCCGCCTCGGCTGCTGGTGCACCTGATAGAATGTCTGAGGACTGGACACAAAGTGCCGGTACAGAACGGGCAAGGGATGATTGAATGTGCCCAAGCTCGGACATCAGTGGGAAGGTGATCGTGGGGTTGACATGGGTATAGGGGATGCCACGAAGCCTAAACTGACGCTCGACTCGGGTGTATGCAACGCGTGCGCTGGAAGAACGATTGAGAATTATTAGATGATGATGGAATTAGCTTTCATACCAACAATATGCATATAGCTCCCGGAGTACTTGCGTCTCCAAGTTGAAACTACGTTTACATGTTAGCAATACAAACTGGGGAGCTGAAGAATGTCTCGCCTGTCTTCGCTTCTTGATAACTCTGGAGGGATATCATCTCGGTTTCTTTTTTGCAACACCAGTGGTTCGTGCGACATAGATGAGATCCCAACCTCTTCCATGCCAACGTCAACACCTCTATCGCCTCGTATTTGTCTTACATCAAGCCAACCGATATCCTCCATAATCATGTTGCCAAACATCGTGTCCGAGAGCATTTTTGTCGATATGAGCGCGTACCTGAACTCTTCATCTGTGAGGACAAGCACGAGGTAGTGCGTGGGGAAGTTGGCGAGCTGGATATACATCGTGCCGCGCGCTGCAGGCCCACGCTTTTGAATCTCTGACATGGATATGAGGCGAAGCGTGAATATGAATTGAGAGCACCAAACCTTCTTTTGGAAGGTTTCGGTGTCGGAACACTTGGAAGCCAAGGTAGTTAGCTTTTTGTTCTACGATATCTGTAATCGTCTGCCAATATACTACAGTGAGGATCTCAATCAGCGAAAAAGTAAGAGTGCGCACGTTATATCGTAGTCTGATGAGCGCATCGAAAAGCATATTGGGTGATTCGTTGAGTTTGTCAGAGATGGCAGAAAATCGTGGTCCTCGGCCAGCTGCTGCGAGGTCACCAGTATCCCTGATACTCAGTCGGCCTGTCCTAGTGTCAATGGACACGATCGCAACTTCATCGGCACAGAGATGCACGCGCAGGGAATGATAACCCCCTTGCGTGACATTAGCACGAGATCAAGATCATGATGGTTTTGTACCCACTTTCAGAAACTAGGACCACTTTGCCTGCAGGGGAGAATACCCGAATAGGTCCTCGTTGAAGTTGGACCTGGTAGAATCTCAGGATTGCTTGTGTGTGTACCTCGATCACTTTTCTTAACATTGACTCAAAGTCAATATTATCAGACTCCTATCAAAACTCATTGTGAGCAACCTCATCGTGCAGGAAATCGTTAACATACAACTACAAGCTCTTTAACCGCAGCCATCGCTTCCTCAGCGTCGATATTGGCAGCCAACACGCTCTTCACCGGTTCCCATTTTGTGTCAAACTGCAGGCTTTCGACATTATCAGAAGGACACATGTCACCTAATTTTGACTTTCGCTGAAGTTCGGCAAGCATTCGCGCTATAGGCGATCGCGCAGCTGTTTTGTCGACCTTTTCGACAATAGAAATGGTCAAGGTGCCACCATGCGGTGGTAATTTGAGACGATTGGGGGCTAACACAGGGACTCCGGGTTGTGGAGGTCGCCTGAATGCATATGAGTGACAGGAGAATGATATATGAAACTGAGGGCCTTACATCCAATACGATACAGCAAGTGTTTTGCGCCCATCGCGCATCTCAACTTTGAGAAACTCAGCCCAACCGAGGGAGCGCATCCTCTGAGCCTGTGGGAAAACCTTCAGCCAATGGCGGTATGATCATGAAGATGTGCTGACTTGGTAGCACAATATTTCAAGTTGATAGGACATGGACATCATTTCTACGCGTCTCCGTAAATTACCAGCCAACGATGAGAAACCTTTTCACTTACGAAGAAAATTAAAGAGCCTCACGAGAGGTGCATCTACGGTTCCCTCTGGAAGCTGCGGTCGTGGTGGATCTTCTGGGTTCGGAGCAAATTCTGGTTTATCTGAGAGCGGAAGGTAGCGTGCCATCCGTAAATCAGCCTCGTCTGCAATATGTCGTCTGAGGACGCCAGTGGGCTCGGAAGGGAACTCTAGGTGCACGGCATAAATGACAGTATGTAGTTAATCAGGCAAAATCAATACCTTGCATGCCCGTGAGGTCACCGCCCACGGTGATGAGGAACTTGACACTAACAAAGAACCACCCGTCATTCTTCTCTGCACCGATCAGGCAGATGGCAGTTTCGAATAACTTAGGGACCGAGAAGTGCACAAGTCCATTTTCTGAGAGAATGTGAGTGAGGTACTTTGTGTTTCTAAGCTCAGAAAGATACCAATGCGATGCTGGGACATTTCCACTGGGATGATCTCCGACATACGGAGACGGTAGCGGATGGCGTCTTCCATGTCACTGAGCGTGCTTACAACCTCAACATCCGTCAGGGGAGTATTTGGAATGATACGTTTCTATGGAAAGACATGAGCGTAATCCTGATATACGACAAGAGGAGAAAACCTTGATGTCAGACGGTAGCCGCTGATATGTGCCCGTAGTAAGGACATCCAACGAGGTGAGTAAGTCATGATTTCGTAGCCTACAGCATAAAACGCGTGAGGACAAGCGTGAGGGCGTACCATGTTTCTGTACCTGGCAGGATTCAAAATTTCTTTTGCGTATGTCAGACCGTTCATTACATCTTCGAATTGCTAGGTCTGATTCATGAGAAAAGCAGTGATGTTCTGGAAAATGATCATGAAGTGTAAAGCCTTGATAGAAGCGCGTCACTTGCCATGCATTTCTGTACGGTGTCTGCATCCCGCGCCCACTTAGTGATGGCATATAACTTTACAACTTGCTTCTTGGTCTTTACAACCCAATCGGCAAGCGTGCGTTTTCGAGCAGCATCGGACATGTTTGGAAGACTTGATTGAGGTGATTCAAGGGGAATTTGTGGAGTTAACATTGGGATACACTCACGTCTCAGCAAGTTCAGACAGCTCAGCATAAATGGCCTGGGCCACTCTAGAAAGAAGGACGCCCAGCGGAACCTGGCCATCAAGAACGACAGGGAGTTCGCTCTCTAGCTCTTCCATAGAGGGCTCGTGGTAGCCGTTGAAATCATTAATGATGACTGCCAGTTTGTGAGCTACAATGAGCACAATAGTCCGTCGGACCGTCAGCGCTGAGAGGCAATGGTTATTGACAAGAAGCTGTCACGTGTGTCGTGACACAAATATAGTATTACTCATTTCATTTTCCATAACTGTGTGTGATTACATAATCAGCAAAATTCTAGATTTTTCTCAGAACATTTTTATTGGGAGTTTTTATCGACTCTTTGCTCGTCCTCTCTTCTTCTTCCCAAAGTTCTAATTCGTTGTTGAAGTAGCTATGCACACGTCATCTCGTACCCTCCGTCGCGCTGCCGCAAAGGTTAAGCCCACTTTAACCCGCGGTGCACACAAGGAGATCAAGTTCAGTAACGACGGTCGTGCTAGCATCCTCAAGGGTGTCGACGTCCTTGCTAATGCTGTCAGCGTCACTCTCGGTCCAAAAGGTCAGCACCACGTCCTTCACTCTTGGGAAATGAACCCGAATGAAACTAATCCGCCATTTTACAGGCCGCAACGTCATTATTGAGCAGAGCTTTGGTGGGCCAAAAATTACGAAAGGTAAGCCATTTCTCTCTCTCTGGATCTACTCTTACCTGAGTCACCATCAGATGGAGTAACCGTGGCCAAAAGCATTAGCCTCAAGGACAAGTTTGAAAATCTCGGCGCCCGGTGAGTTTCTTTTGTCACACTGTCAATATACCATTTCTTACGTGTTCCTGAAACAGGCTCGTGCAGGATGTCGCGCAAAAAACAAACGAAATTGCTGGTGACGGCACTACCACCGCAACCGTTCTTGCTCGTGCTATCTATGCCGAGGGTGTCAAGAACGTCGCGGCAGGATGCAATCCCATGGACCTCCGTCGCGGTGCTCAATCAGCCGTACAAAAAGTTGTCCAGTTCTTGGAATCCAACACCAAAACGATCACCACCACAGCTGAGATTGCACAAGTAGCCACTATCTCTGCTAATGGTGATGAGCATATCGGTGGGCTGATTGCGCAGGCAATGGAGAGAGTTGGGAAGGAGGGTGTCATCACCGTAAAAGAGGGCCGGACAACCGAGGACGAGATTGAGGTAACGGAGGGAATGCGCTTCGACCGCGGTTACATATCCCCTTACTTCATAACCGACGTCAAGACTCAAAAAGTCGAGTTTGAAAAGCCATTCATTCTCCTCTCCGAGAAGAAAATCTCCTTGCTACAAGACATTCTCCCGTCCCTGGAAACTGCCGCTTCCGCTCGCAGACCACTGGTCATCATCGCAGAGGATGTTGACGGTGAAGCCCTCGCAGCTTGCATCCTCAACAAGCTCCGCGGTCAGCTCCAGGTCGCAGCCGTCAAAGCACCCGGTTTCGGCGACAACCGCAAGAGCATCCTTGGCGACCTCGCCATTCTCACCGGCGGCTCAGTCTTCACTGACGAACTGGACGTCAAACTTCAGGACGCAACAGCCGACCTCCTGGGCAGCACTGGCAGCATCACCATCACCAAAGAAGATACCATCGTTCTCAATGGTGCTGGCTCCAAGGATGCCATCTCAGCACGGTGCGAGCAGATCCGCGCACTCCTGAACGACCCCACCACCTCCGAGTTCGACAAGACCAAGCTCCAAGAACGTCTCGCGAAGCTCTCAGGAGGTGTCGCCGTCATCAAAGTCGGTGGGTCGTCTGAAGTCGAGGTCGGAGAGAAGAAAGACCGGTACGACGACGCACTCAACGCAACGCGTGCAGCTGTTGAGGAGGGTATCCTCCCGGGCGGTGGTGTCGCGCTTCTCAAGGCTAGCCTTGCACTCAAAACAGCCGCACCTGGCGAGCCTGCCTCCTCTGACCCTGATGTCATCCCAACTGCCAACTTCGACCAAGGCCTTGGCGTCAGCATCATCCGCCGCGCATTGGCACAGCCCGCACGTACGATCCTCAGTAACGCAGGCGAGGAAGCAAGCGTTATTGTCGGCACGCTCATCAACTCGTCTAACACCTCCTTCGCGTACGGTTACGATGCATCAAAGGGCGAATACACCGACATGATCGCGCGTGGTATCGTCGACCCGCTCAAGGTCGTACGTACAGCACTCGTGGATGCTGCAGGTGTCGCAAGCTTGCTGACCACGAGCGAGTGCTGCGTCGTAGATGGTGAGGAAGACAAACCTGCTGGTGGTATGCCTGGTGGCATGGGAGGAATGGGCGGAATGGGAATGGGCGGGTTCTAGGTAAGGAACGTTGCGCCTTGCCTGCGGCCGCGGGGTACAATAATTTCTATCCGCCGTCGGTCGCCACCTCATTTATGCTGATTTATTATACTTTTGCTCTGTTGTTGCACGCCGTCACGCCCCCCTCACCATCATGCACTTCACGTATTTGTACCCCACATTATTACTTACTTACTTGCATGGAATCGAACACCACTCAGTCCTACGTGTCCTTTGTTTGGATTCTGATGTTCGCATGCAACTAGTTGCAAGAAGGCAAATCATGCATATGGCGTGTTTCAGTTTGCAGATATCACTAATCTGACAGATGGGCCAGGTTCTTGCCGAAACAACATGTGTCTGTCAGTGCTGAATTGGCTCGAAAACGGGTGACTTTTCCTTTGCTAGGACCCCGGATCTTCCTTATCATTGAACTCTTCCGCTTGCCTCTTATCATCGCGTCAGCAGGTTGTCTTTCTAATATCCGTCGCCTTCACTTTCGGCATTTCTTGCCATTGCGTCTCACCCCGATCTGACCGCAGCGCTGGCAGAGCAGAACGACTTGCAGGAATGGGGTGTTTTTTGAGGGGACCTCAGGCTCTAGCCCGATTGGCATAAGATGTGCGTCCGATTATCTGCGATATGTGGAGTCATTTCTAGCCACATTGGCACGGATGCTTAGAGCCCTTGTTGCATACGTTCCACCCAGACATATTGTCCTCCACCCATCCCGAGTGTATTTGAAGTGGTGGAATTGATGTCTTTTCTCTACTTCTTCAAATACATGAGGGAGAGGAAGCGGTTATCGAAAAAGAAGTGCAGGAAGTGTGTCGTTTTCTCCGTTACGATGTGTATAGTAGTCTTTGGGCTGTCGGTAATATTCTTGAGGCTATCATTGATATGCTTCTCATATATATACGCCGATCGCGAGTTTGAGACTTCAAAATTGAGAATATATTCGGAGTTGGGGCAAAGGTTTTCGATTTGATCTGATCCGAGTTGATACTACAGTGCAAGTGCAGGGAGTGATGAACAAATCCTCAGTACTGAGCGTGCCGAAGAGTTGTTCACCATTTCCTACATTAATATCGTACGAGCAGGATGCGGGCGAGCTTGGTACCAATCACGATGGATGCAATGGGGAGTGGTTGAAACTTGAAAGGTCGCGGTAGAAGATGCGTTGGAAAGGGGCTGTAAATTGACTCGGAAGCGAGGTATGGATGGGAGAAGGAATTGACAGATAAATTCGAACTCCTTTCATTAGCCGTTCTCGATGCCTCGAACGGTCTCACTCAAGATATCTGATGTGAACATGTAGTACGAGGACGAAAGCATCAACTAAGGAGACAAATTCGCATGGCAATGCGTACGCAGTAATCTATTTGGTGTCTTCGTCTACTCAGAATATCAACTTAAACACAATAAAAAGACAGGAATGAATGTGACCAACTTGAAGCATATATATCGTACGAATAGTAAGTAATATTCAATTCATCCCGAGGGCGCGACCTACGGAAATGTTATCACGCAGCATCTTGTTCCCGACATTTGTGCCAAGACGTGCCATGCGCGACAGAACTCAGGTCCAGCTGCAAGGGATTGTTGGCTATCACCAGTATGTTACCTGCAGCATACATCGCCGGGTGGAAATTGAGTGGGATCCAGAGAAGAAGCTGTCCATCGGGACCTACAACCCATCCATCTTCATTTGCCAAGGCGGAATAATCTTGTAGAAATGGGGAGGCGGTACGAAGAGCATGGGTTGGGTTAGACGAGAAACATATTGAATGGGTTGTGAAAGGGCGTGGCTGGTTGAGAAACTCTATATCCCACACCCGGATGGTGTTGTCGAATGACCCAGACACAATGCGCTTGCCGTCGGGTGAGATTGCGACAGACATAACAGCTTCAGTGTGTCCTTGGAAAGGGGCACCCACCACCTCGCCAGTCTTCATATTCCACACCCGGATCGAGTTGTCATCTGAACCGGACACAATCCATCGTCCATTTGGCGAGATTGCGACACAATAAACCCAGTCAGTGTGCCCTTGGAGGGGTGCACCCAATGCCTCGCCAGTTCCAACATCCCACACCCGGATAGTCTTGTCGTTTGATCCAGACACGACACATTTTGCATCCGGGGACACTGCAACAGACAAAACCCAGCCAGTATGCCCTTGGAAAGGGGAACCCCATGCCTTGCCAGTCCCCAAATCCCACACTCGAATTGTCCCGTCCATGGAACCGGACACAATGTAGTCCCCGTCCGCCGAGATTGCAACAGACTTCACATCGAAAGAGTGCCCTTGAAGATGGAGAGGAGCACATGATGCTTCGGCAGACTCCACTGCATTGCACACCTGGATCATGTCAGATGAACCAGACACGATCCGATTTCCGTCCAAAGAGATTGCAATGGAGTTTACAGAATGAGTATACTCTTGGAGAGGCGCACCCAGCGCTTCGCCAGTCCCCATATCCCACACCCGGACGGTCTTGTCATCTGAACCAGACACGATTCGCTTGCCATCAGGTGAAATTGCAACCGAGTGAACGAAGCCAGTGTGCCCTTCGAGAGGGGCACCCGATGGCCGACCAGTCCCTATATCCCACACTCGAACTGTCTTGTCATTTGAACCAGACACGATGTGCTTCCTGTCCGGAGAGATTGCAACTGAGTTGACGGAGTCAGTGTGATTTTTGTGGGCAGCCACCGATGCCTTGCCCGTGATAGACTCGGCATCCCACACCCGAACTGTCTTGTCGACCGAACCAGACACTATGCGCTTTCCATCAGGCGAGATCACGACAGACCAAATCCAGCCAGTATGGCCTTGGAGAGGGGATCCTATTGCCTGGCCAGTCTTCGCGTCCCACACTCGGATTGTCTTGTATGAGCCAGACACAATGCGATGTCCATCCGGCGAGATTGTGATAGACAAAACCCCGCTCGTATGTCCTTCGAGAGGAACACCAAATGCCTCGCCAGTCTCCATGTCCCACACCCGGATCATCTTGTCTTCCGAACCAGACACGATGTGTTTCCCATCTGGTGAGATTGCGACAGACGAAACAGGGCCAGCGTGGCCTTGGAGAGGGACACCCAATACTTCGCCCGTCTCCGCATCCCACACACGGACAGTCATGTCATCTGAACCAGACACAATACGATGTCCGTCCGGCGAGATTTTGACAGACAATACCCCGCTCGTATGTCCTTCGAAAGGAACACCAAATGCCTCGCCAGTCTCTAAATCCCACACCCTAATCGTCTTGTCTTCCGAACCAGACACGATGTGTTTCCCGTCCGGTGAGATTGCGATAGACTGAACACGGCTAGTGTGGCCTCGCAGAGGGGGTCTTAATGCCACCCCAGTCTTCACATCCCACACTCGGATCGTCCGGTCACCTGAACCAGACACAAAGCATTTTCCATCCGGCGAGAATGCAACAGACGCAATGTGGCTAGTGTGGCCTTGGAGAGGGGCACCAAATGCCTCGCCAGTTTCTATATCCCACACCTGGATGGTTCCGTCAGATAAACCACATGCAATGCGCTTCCCGTCTGGCGACATCGCAAGCGAGTAAACCTCGCTATTTGCGATGACTATCTTTTCCATCTGAGGCCAATTTATAACATGGCCAGCAACGATGCGGGGGGTGCAAGGGAACTTTGTGGCGAACTTTTTGAATATCCTCGACTCCGTTGGAGCGAACGGCAAGGCGGACAAATATAAATGTGGAGTGCTGCGTGCAATGGTGGCCCCGAAAGTTCGAACAAAACGCTGCAGGTCCCTGGCAGCATCAGCTATTTGCATATACTCGCCATGACCCTACCCCACTATCCATCAGAACCAGTGGTTTAAAGAAAGAGCTAAAACCACACACCGTAACCCAATTCGCTAAAGATGAGAGAGTATCAATTGAACCGCCGAGGCCCTTCATGAGAGCCAGTGCTTCTAGCCACCACAGGAGGCGTTCTCCATCGAAAAATGCTTCAACTTCCTTAGCGAGTGATGCTTCAAAGGACGTGGCGCCAAAATGAGTACCCAAAAATCGACATGAGTATGAAAGCTCAGGCGAAATGGATTCCTTTACTCGTTTCGCCAAGTCAGGGACGGAAGAGTTGGGTAAGTAGGAATTCTCCAAGGAGCAGATATTGAAGCGAAGTCCATGTTCCATGACCCGAAGCGAGGCGAAGGCAAGGTCGCTCTGGACTGACGATGTATCAACGAAGAAGTCGTGGCTCCGCGATGCGTCTTTGAGGAAGTCATAGAAGGACGAGTGAAGGGGACGAATGGGTATGTGAGATTCTGTGGCTCCGTGAAGAAGTGAACCTAGCGACCCAATGACCTGGTGCACATCGTAACGGTCATGCACGCATGGAAAATACAGACGCATTGCAGTTAGCGCAGCCGTGGGAAGCGGTTCTGACGATGCAAGGATTTGTGCCATCACGGAGCGAAACATGGGGATCATTGCCTCGCGCTCGTTCTCTCGCATGCTGTCGGCCAAGATGTGTCTATACATATCATCTAATACTCGCGTTCCCTTTGCGGATGTTCTAGCGATCACGGCTTCGAAACGGTCCATCGGATTTAGTTGTACTGTGTCGGTATCCTTGATATATTTGCAAGTGAGACGAGCCCATTCAAACAGACCATCAGATTTCAGGGCGAGTGTCTTGAAGTGCGCATCATTGAAGATGTCACGCAGACCTCTCAGCCTGTCGGATATATAAACCTGTATGTCATGTTCTACAGACGCAGACGAGGTGTCGTCCAGGGAGACATGACGAACATGCAGCGCGGTGTGCAGAGCGTTGTGAATGTCTTTGAGTGGACGGGAAGTAACAAGAAAACGTAAATTTGCTGGGAGTTTGGCTGGTTGTGAGGGAGAAGTGTTCAGCTTGCCAGCAAGTAGACGAAGAATCTGTTCCCGAGAGTGTGCGTCACCACTCTCGTCTAGTGCGTCAATAATAATCAGCTTGGGAGGAGTAACATCTTGTGGAGTCATGCTCATTGGTCCTACTATTAACTCCTGCCATTGCGTTGCAAAGTCTGTGGTGTGCCTGAGATCGTTACGATCTACACGCGCCAATGCTCGCCGCATGGTGGGATCGCAATCAGCCAAGTCGCGTGCGATCGTCGTAAATATTTTCTCGTGACGACGGTCTGCTCCACGTGTGTGATCGAAGCAGAAGCAGGCTCCAAGACCCCCCTGCTCATTGAACCAGTTGGCTATGGTATGAGCAATGGCCGATTTGCCATTCCCTGCAGTGCCGGATAACCATAAGACATGCTGCACGTCCGTCCCCGTGCTGCAGATCCAAGACTTGATCTCAGACAGAATGTCATCCCGAGTGCCTGGAAGACAACGCTTAGAGGTGTTCAAACCAGCACCGGCCGCGTACTCCATGCTGGTAAAGTCCAAATCTTCAGCCAGGAATGTCAGCGTAGGTTCAAAGTGAATTTAAAGCCGACCCTTACCCATATGGTAGACCGTTAAAACAGTGTCATGAGCCTCTCGGTCTCGGAATTGCTGCATGAGAGTGTCAAGAACATTGCTGTAGCTCTGAATTGTGGTGCCTGTTTCGTCGCAACTGTGCTTGCCAAGTCTTATCCCTGTGCAAAGATACAAATTGAGTGTCAGGAGACGAAGCAGTGGGATTGACTCACAGGCACTCTTTGTCTCAGAGTAATGGACGATAAAGTCTGCGCACTCCAATGTCTGTTTCGCAATCTTACCATATATCGCTAGATTGGATTCAACCTTGGCTAATTCCTCCTCTTCCATAATGAAAGCATAGACGTCCGAAACCTTCGTGAGGAGACCACGAACAGCACCATCGATGTTCGCTTGATCAAGAAGCATCTTCCACCAGATATTCTTAATGACCTGCGAAGGTAAGAATTGGGGAATTAACTCACATTGGACGCGCAGGTGAATATACTCAACGCCACTTTTGCATACGGATGGGCCTACCCACGAAGATCAGCCAGATACGAAATAGAGATAAACGGCCCCACATCTGCAAGCCCATTAGCGACCGTGTTAAACACTTTCAATGGTCCGAGAATTCTGGAGAACATGTGGATCGCATCGGGAACGGATTGTAGATTATCAGAAGCCGAGGCAGCATTTCCAGCCGTTCCTGAGACATGTCTGATGCCTTCAAAGTCTTTTTTGGCATCCGCGAGCATTGCCTTGACAAACGTCAGGTCAGGTTGTTCGGACTGATGGCGAAACTTAGTGCATGATCGAAAGAGAGATAGGAACATCGCGAACTGCAATAGTCAAACTTACCTTTGCAAGGCGTAGATAGGAAGACTGGCCAGGATTTTGTTCAGTGGTACCACTGGTAGTGGTGGATGGTGGAAGATCCTGCGGTCGTTAGATGACAGATGGAATATAGTAAGAGTTGTACATACTTGGCTGGTCTGAGCGCCCCCCTCCTCTGCCAAAGGAGGTTCTGAACGACTTCGCTTCATGCAGCAGTCCCACCGAGGAGGATTACCCTCATTCATCGAGTAAACTAGATAGACAGCTGAGTATGAATCTCAAGAGATCTCAAGATGTTTTTTAGTAACAAGGAAGGTGATGGATTGTATACACAGGCATGTGTTCGGAAGCGCCCATTATCGATTGGCTGGACAAGTATATCGAGGTCGCCTGATTGATTGGGCGCATTGACATCAGGAGACCTGGCCATTATTGTTGGGCGTAAGCACCGGCGCACAGGTCCTCGCGAGTCAAAGGTATTCATTCACCACTATACAGACTGATACTGTAGCTTCAAGCTTCAAGCTTCAAGCTCAAGGAGAGCGCACCGCCTTTGTTTGTGCATGGCATGCTTGGTGCGAGTCCTTTTCGTTCTCCGTTCGAAAACCTGCTGGCTGTTTTCGTGCAGGTTTCAACTTGAATAATCAAGTCGCTTAGAATCCCACTGGCTGGGAAGAATGCGGGGGGCGTGCGTTTCGCTGTGGGTCCTGCGGAGCTGATCATCTTGAATTGGTGTACGTTTCAAGTCCTCACTGAACTTTCTCCACCCATAAATATATTCAATATCCACAATGCTCTCCGATGAGTCCATCTGGGCCAGTGGTTGGCTGGCTTTGTTCCCTGATCTTCGTTGCTCGCATCTTCATGAGTTTGAGGCGGTGGGATAAGCGAGTACATTAATACTTTCTTCAAACACACGAGGGAGTTTTTGGCTTTTTCAGTCGTTTTACACATCGCGCCATCCCTGTCGTGCCTTAGACACGCATAGTATTATGTAATTTGAGGTACAATGCACAATATTTTATATGATACATGTTCATGGCATTCCTCTACTCAAACTCGATGTGATTGACAGGCACCCAAGTGCATGGAGTATCTTCCTTCCCCTGAACCAACCATGATGATTACAACTCAGTTTCATCATTTTGCTCCACCACGGACAATGCTGGCGAATTTCTCCCGCCCATCATTCACTTGAGTCATCTCCAATAATACTACTGGAAGTTCTGGAACTGACTCCATGCCGGGGGCGCCCATTGGGGCAGCAATGCCCACAACTTTCTTCGCCGATTTATTGCAAACCGGGCACCGAGTGCAGGAACCGTACGACGCGCACTCCGAGCAAACGGCATGATTGCAAGGACGAATGCTACAAAACAAGCTGGTAAGCGATCACTTCATCCGTGCGAGGGAGAAATGAATTTTGCTATCTTTACGTACACACAGCCCAACATATTGTTTTGGCATCTGCATTTCTGCAAAGGGACAAGCGCGCTGGGCTCGTAAGTGACGCCTGTCCCCACACCAAACATCCGATCCACCATAGAAACACTCTTGAGCGTCTTAAATCCGTCATGTCCGTGGATGTCGGTTGGCACTTCATTGAAGATATCGAAGAAGGGAAGGCCCGCTGCCGCATACACTTTGACGTCAACTGGGGTTGGGGGTGCCATCATCTTGGTAATGTGTTCGAAGTGGGCCGCATTCAGGACTTGTACGTTGAAAACCTTTGCCCTCTCGACGTCCCAGATACGTGGGTTGTTACGGTCTTCGTTGATGGCCTGCTTGATCATCCCGCCTGCGCCAAAACTCATCGTTGGCATCAGTTCCCCACCCCCTCTCAGCCTCAAGATTAAATGAATCGTCGACTCCTTTTGAATATTGTAGTCCGAAAGCTTGCGGTCATCTTCAAGCGTGTTTCCAGCGAAGACGAGCCGTTGCTGGTCCGGTGGAATTCCTTCCTTGTCTTGAATCTTTGATTTGACACTGTGTACGGAATCGTCACTTTCTGCCCAGACAACTATGGTCTTTCCCGTAAGGGTCTTCACAAGTATGCCCCCGCAAGTCGGCACATTTTGCATACCGGTTAGAGGTGGGGGTGGTATTTTCAAATTGGTCATCGTCATTTCGGAGCTGAGGGAGAGTCCAAGTTCGTGAGGTGTGCTGTAGATATTTGCTCCCTTGAAATGCACAGAAGTTTCATATGCCGGTATGACCTCGAATTGGATCCCGCCTGTTGTTTCTGACCCGGTAATCTAGATCTTCCTTAGACATCACTGACTCAGTAGACTCAAGAAGTTTACCTGATACTCAATCGAATAACCCGATCCATAAGGAACGGCAACAAACTGCTTAACTACACCCGGACCAGTTGCAATACCATCTACCCATGGCTGTTCGGGTATGACGATGTAGTCCTGCGTTTTTTCAATGCCGTTTTGCCGTTTAAGCAGAGTAGCCATGTTCGGAATCATAGGCTCGCCAGTGATGCCATTGACGCCACCAACATATATCCGAATAGCGAATTTTTTGGTGCTTTTAAACCGCAACCACATCGCTTCCCGTTCTACAGCCCGCAGTGGTATGTGTGATAAGTTCTCAACTAAGGCTGACTAAACTTACGGTACATTGCAAAGAATAAGCCACCCTTCTCAACCATATCTTGTGGCAAGACATGCGAGAATTCGGCAACATTATAGAGTGGGAAGGTCCCAAGTCCTGGTGGAAGATTGTTTAGCTCCCCGGTTTCGGGTACACGGACTGTGCGCTGAAAAGAAATATCAAGGGAGCCGCAATCGATGGAGAGGCGGTCAGCACCGCATTCATTGCCATGGCGTGGAAGTTTGGCGCTGAGGGGTTCGCGGGGTAGGCAATGATTGAAGAAGGAAATGAGTGGCTCATCCTCGTTGATTTGGAAGTTGTTTGGACCGTACAATGATTTCCCGGAGGTCAACCTGACACAAGAGTCCCTCGACATAGTAGGGATGTGCATTTTGTTACCTGTAATTCGAAATACTTATTAGAATCAATAGGGTCCAATATATCCATGCGCTCAGCGAGGTCTGACGGGGTTTAAAATCAGTTGACTCCGCACAAGCGCGTGTTTGCAGGTGTATTCCGACGAACAAAAACCTTCACTATATTCTCAATATACAGACAGTTCAACGTGTCCATGCTCAAGACTGATATCAGAGCTTGCTGAAAACCCCGTTGTCGTGTGAGTTGGCTGCCTGATTTGTATGACATGTCTGACCCATGTGCAGTGTGCTTCGAGGAATATTCGGTTGAGGGACCTCATGTCACGGTGGAATTACAAGAAGAGGTAGGAGAGTGGTTGGTACTATGTGCAGAATTGAAATGTATGTCAAGGTTATTGATCCTCATGTTGACGATAGCCAGAGCACAATACCCCGTTCATCCACGTTTTCAAGTGAACATGGCATCAATTGTTTGACACGTGCAATACACTTGGTACTATGTTCATTTGGAAGATCCCCGTTACTCAAGAACAGTCAACTTGGCGATCGACAATGTGCAATGACAGTTTTTCCACGACGGAATCTCAATGAATGTCTTCGCCTGTGTTGGAAGTGAAAATCCACATATATTCTATAGTTCGTACTGCCTTGTATCATTCCTATGATGATTTCAAGTTTCAACAATCGGGAGGGCCAGACCACACTGCAGGGCCATGCACGTTGCGCGACCTAGTGGATCAAAAGCACCAAGGGCAAAATTGCATCCTTCTGTATTTCCCACTGCCATAAAATCCACTCCCTGGTGACTGTGGCCTGAGGACAATGGGCCACAACGTGTGGTCTTGTATACATTGCCTTTTACTCCTGTTGTGGACGATGCTGTAATTCACCTGGCGAGTATTAAAGTCAGGCTCCTTCGAACCAATTTTGCATTTCACCCGCCCATCATGGAGCCTATTTCCCAATCTCCGTTCAGCAAGCTTCCAATTGAACTAGCCCTCCTCATCTTCAAATACGTCGCAGAGCCCACCTTTGACCAGAATGAGAGATACAAGTCTAAAAGTCCATACTCCTGCGCACTCAGACTTTGTCTCGTCTCTAAACTGGTCAGGCGTGTTGTGCTTCCCAAACTCCTGCACACCGTATTGCTGCCGGAATTTGACAACTTGAAAATGTTCATCCGTGCTCTACTTATGCAGAAACAGTACGAGGAGATCCGAAATAACTTCCGGTTGACTTGCGGGGATGAACAAACATTAAACGACCTCTATTTTGACTACACACCTCATGTACATAAAATATGGATCACGTGCTCTGGTGAAGATATCGTACCAGATGACTTCTTCCCCCCAGACTATCATGATGCGCCGGCGCGTCAGCTAGCCATCAGCGCCATGAATACGGTGCTACTCACTGTGCCGTCCCTCGCACTCTCTTGGACAAGCCTGAAGCTTTTCTCAGAATGCCTGGAACATGCATGGAAGTCCCACACAGACACAAATGCCAACGAGGAACATTCCCCGCCTCCCTGGAACACTCGAACCCTGACAATGTCGAGTTGGACAGGCATCAACCAGTGGGAGGTCCTTATGAACACTCCCCAAGGATCGGCTTTCCTTTCCTCAATTTCTCATCTCACCTACGGACCGAGCGAGACCGCATTCGACAAAGACTTTCTTCATTCCATGTATAGTGGCTCCGCTCGAAACTACTCCCTACCTTCGTGGATGGAAAGCATCCCGTGGCTTTCTTTTAAGAACCTTCAAACTTTCTCCCTAGCCTACCCGCATATCAAACATCCCTCCAATGTATTCGAGTTCGTCCGGGAGTTCAAAGTGCTTAAAAAGGGAAGAAGCTTTCACGTAGAGCTGTTGATGCTGTCAGCGGCCCAGCTGACGAGCCTCCGCCATGACCCGGGTTGTTTAAGTTTGTGGATACATGGGTTTGCTGAGGCTGAACCTGGAAAGACGTGTATTCGAACGGAGAGAGTTGGCTTGAAGGTGTCTCATTTTCCCATACAATTTTGGGGTGACGATAGTGATTGGGAGAAGATTTGGGCGTGCGGGTTGCATGTTTGATGGAGGGTATGGTGAACCTGACGAGGGATGCTATGAGATGAACTGTATTGCATATGCATACACTGTAGGGGTGACCTGAATACGATACCTAATATATATGATCAACCCTTTTCCTGTGATCTAGGTTCTAGACTTTCAAATGGACAAAAAGGTAGGGTATGATGAGTGATGAAATCAACGAAGGCCAGTGTCCAAGGAGTTTTTTCTAAGTTAATAAGTGTTAGACACATCGAGAATACACGTCAAGTAGGGAAATGATTGAGCTTAGTCTTCGCAGGTGGGTGTGCTGTTGGGACATTCTGATAACCGCTTGCGAAGCATTGAGGGGCGGTCGCTCACTTCGAACGAGTCAAGTGTATGAACTGACAGAGAGCGACCTAGCAATAAGCTCCATCTTCCGAACCTGCTTTTTCGAAAGTCGCCTTAAAGGTTTTTCGTTGTGACAAGTGATTGTGCAGGTTGCACAATGACGTGTAACTCCAAGAACCTCGACTCTGCAGGCCGCACACGTAGCGAGGAACACTCGTACAGAAATGATCTCTCAACGCGTACGCAATGTTTGAATTTTACAAATTGTATATGCAAGTGACATCGGTGAGATAATATCTATAGATATATCATCAGCCGAACACTCTCGAACGCCAAGGAGTGACCGTAAAGACTCACCTTCCTTTCTACATCTTCGCCTTCGTGTTCTCCGAACCATTCACAATCTCATCCAGGATCTCAACGAGTGCCTCTCCAAGTCCGTCTGGTTTCTCTTGAGGAATCTAGTAGGGTTGGGAAGACGAGATCTTACAGCCCGCTGCAACAGGAAAATAAGACGGAGCCACGTACCAAATGCCCTGCCCCTTTAATAGTCCGCTGAGACACTACCCTGTGCTCTGCAGCGTCTAAAATCTCTTTCCTCGCCGCTTTAGATCTACAAAGTTCCCGTCACGCCACTGTCGTCGACCACGAGCGAAAGAGAAAAGAGAAAAACCCACACAAACTCCTCGAAATCTGCCCAAATGACATGAATCCCCCTCCCAGTCTCCTCCACCGCCCTACACGCACGCCCAAGAGACTCAGGCTCTACCGTATGTGATGAGCACGCATACAACGGGCTTTCCTCTTCTTTCCTCAACGTGGGTGTAACATAACTCTTCTTCTTCCCCGTACCAAGGTCTGACTCATTCGCTTCTTCAAATCCATACCTCACATAACCGCTCAAAACCCTCTTATCCCACTTCCTCCAAACGCCTTTTCCACCTACCAGCCACCTCGTCAACGCTTCCCTATCCGTCCAGCGATCACGTTTAGCCAGCGACCCTCGGACGTTTGCGGCTCCGTGGATGGAGCGAGGGTCAGTAGGAGTAAGGGAAGGGAACATCAATGTGGGTTCGACCATTATGAGAGCAAAGGGCGTGAGAGAAGGGGGCATGGATGTAAGCGCAAATATCCAAAGTGTGCAACTCCCTGAATGAGCGATTCCTACTACTGTACTGGATTCGAGCGAGGGAGTGGAAAGAAAGGCTCGGAGGTAGAGCGCGAAATCTTTCGTTGCTTGAGGTGAGGTTAGTATTAGTAGTAATACATAAGGAGAAGGCAGAGGAAAGACGTACTGCACATCGCCTTCCCAGCTGCCTTGCGCGCATCGAGTACGGGACGATTGAGAAGTGCTGTTTGACCATGGTTGGGGAGGTCAAGTACCCATATATCTCGGATCGTTGAGCGAGTTTGTGCGTGCGATAACAGGCGAGCGATAGTAGGGTCGTACTGTTCCTTATCTGAGACACATTTCGGGTCAGGGTGCGAGAAATGCATGGAAGAACTTACGACTAGCAAGTCCGTGCGTGAACACGAGTGTGAGACCGTCTTTGGCGCAGGAGACGGGGTAGTACAGTGTGGAACACTTGAGTTCGACTGGGTCTGAGCCTAGAGTCGTGTGTAATGAGAGGACGTGCCTCTCAGGCGCCGGAAACTGGGACATTTCGGCTTCAGGTTTTCAACCAACCTATAGGACGTTTGTTAGAAGACTACAACTTGCTCATCTTGTGAGATACCAACTGATAGAGGTACCAAAGACAGCGCTACTATGTAGTAACGCCAGTCAGCTTTCTCCCCAGCCATGTTGACAAGGAAGTTCCGGTTACTTCGGTGAGTCGCATCTCTCGTGGAAATCGGGTGTTGCCGGCGGCCGTGATTATCTTGCTCACGGAAATATTCTCTCAGAGGTATGTCGGTCATCAAACGTATAAGGGATTGTTAAAAATCAATTCTATATGTCCAGGACAGCTATCATATGCATGTCGAATTCGTACCCATTCGAGTGTGCGGGGTTTGCTTTTGGTAGACGGTTGGCCGTCAGGCCTTCAGGGACTTGAAGGCACAACCCAATGTGCACCACTCCCTATTTTCGTAGAATTTCGTACGATGCTTGACATGCATATGTGGCCACCATCAAGGGACACAGTCATGATTTGCGATTACACGGTGAATGGTTACGGTCAGAGTCAAACCTTAAAGTTCCCCAGCCTTTGTCCTCTCTACATAGCTGAACAAGCTGGTCTTGGCAGAGGATCAGAGAAGGGTTACATTCATGGCGAGGATTGAATATTGAATTTGCGCCGGTGGAGATGCGGGACACACGCAAACGATGGACCGAAGGGAACTCGGGTTATGGTTACTTGGGCTCGCTTGTACGTCAATCCCTGAAGCTTTCCTGAAAACTTCAGCGGGTCTGATTAATGAAGGGAACGGCATCGTCAGTGAGCAGTGATGGCTGATTTG
>JRHT02000389.1:0-16407 GCA_011800875.2 Suillus brevipes Sb2 | reverse complement strand
GACCGTGGAAGATCTGCTGCTATTAGTTTCCGATGGCTTCTCCTCACGAGATTCCATCTAAGTTCACTATCTGTGAATTCAACACTTCGAATTCACTCCTAGACCAAAGTTCCCATTTTGGTTCATCTAATTTCATTCCTTGTTGATGCTATGTACTGCTCATATATATGACATACCCCTCACCGAAATCCCGGCCAAGCAGTTCATACATTCACTCAGTTCTTCTGCTCTTTCCGTTCACTATTGGTCTATATCATGTTCCGTTGCGTCGGCACCCAGGTACTCAGTTCACCTCAGTCTCTATTCTCGGCTCCGAGATGCTTATGTTCCGTGCACCGGCTTCTCAGTCTCTATCCTCTTTTTCTTATATCCGCCGTACAATGACATTGTAATGGGGCACAAATCGTAACTTTAGTGGCTAAAGTTAATAGAACCAACATCATCATCTACCCCAGCAGCGACTTGAGTATCAATACTCGCGGCAGAAGAAGCATAAGTAGTTTTGCAAACAACGCGAGCAGTAGTAGGTCTAATCGAAGGGTTCGACGCTCAAACTGTATCTTCAGGCACAGTCACTTGAGGTAACCTCCCCCTAGCGCTTGCTAGCGAAAGAAGTTAAAACTCGTTATCTTTCTTTCTACAGGTCACTTTGCTTCTCTATTATCAGTCGGCCATTTCCTGTTTGATTCTAGGATATCCCTCGCTCATTTCGCAGCTGGGATCCCTTGACGATAACTTCGATTAGGAAGCAGCATCACACGCTTCCCTCAGACAACTCAGAACCCTTCAGACCGAATCTCTCTTGTTTGAGAGATAGAAAGCTTAGCACGAAGCGGCACTTGTCTGTGCCTGCTAAGCAGAACCCATCCAAGTTCGTAACACAGACTGAGAAACTCTTTGACGGAAGCATTGAGACTCGTGTCCTCAAGCTTCGAGAACAGCACAAGGACGATCTCGATAAGGTTGTCGCAGTTGTACTCAGTCACACGAAGGTGCAGAGCAAATCAAAGCTAGTGTTGGCCATAGTGGACTATATCAAGACAAGTGGTTTGCCTGTCTCAAACACAGAGAGTTGTCTTTATCAGGTCCTCAACGACCTTGCAGCTCTTGAATCCAAGTAGGGTTCTATATTTTCTCTCATTGTAATCACTCACTGATGATCTGCAGGTCCTCCACCTCCGTTTCTCTAAAGGCTCGCAAGGTTCTCATTCTCGGGCAGATGCTGTCGTACGAAGAGCGTCTCATTCAGATGGAGGCTATTTTGAAAGTGTTGGTCTCTTCAAGTGTTTATGGTGAATCTGGTGAATCTGGCGCTGCAAACAGGTAAAGCAATCAATTTGATGTCCTAATTGTCATTGACGACCTATATGGGCTCATCTGCTGAAATTTTACGAGAGTTGAGTGACTCGCGTTACACCGTCTATGATGTCCTTCCTGCGTTCTTCTCGCACACTGATCCAGTTGTCACCATGGGTATGTCTTTTAAGTTGATTTTTTTCATGCAGCCATATTGACAGGCCCCGTTGTAGAGACTCACATCTCTATGAGCGTGCATTATGGAATTCTCCCAATTCCAAAGCACAAACTCGCAGCTGTGCATTTCCTAGCCATTGCCTTATAGAGCGCGGCGTTCCCGCGCCCTATGCGCGCGCGCTTTCCCGCGCTTTTATCACCCTATCATCCAGCATCCATCCATAGTTCAGCAAGTCTCACTGGTATGTATTTTCGCATTTTTATTCATTATGGTGCCATATCACAGCATGGACCCTTACTTACATATTCTGTTACATATTACATACTCGGCTCGGCTTAGCCTCGCTTAGCTAGATATATAGCTCCGCACTTTTTCGCATTTTTAGAGATCTTACTTCACCACCTTACTGGACCTCTCAGCATGTCTATAGCTAGACTTAGAAGCTATTAGCAGCACTTATTCCCTATATTCATTAAGCTTTTATCCATTGCACTGCAATTTTCCGCACTTTCGCACTTTCGCGTTTTCCGCATTTCGCGTCACGCGTTCCCACGCCCGCGCGCTTACAGCGCGCGACGTCCATTAGCTTCGTGCATTTCTTAGCTTTCAAACGAGTCGCTGCGCGACCCGTGGATTTGTTTCCTCGCTTCCCCTTGGATCGAACGCGCTTGTCTATGCAAGCATAGCAGACTAGGCTACGCATTTTCGGTCATTATATCAGCTCCTTGTGTCCCCCCCCATTTATCATCATTTTCCCTTGGAGTTGAGTTGATTGTTCTTCACCGTCTATACAGCTGCCTTCGAGGTCTACATTCGACGTGCTTACTGTGCTTACTCACTTCTCTCCATTGACTACGAGGAGGGTAATGGTTCGGATGATGGCAAATTGCCGAGCGCTGCCACTTGGAGGTTCAACCTTGGTCAATCTCATTCACCACCATCGACTCCAAGCGTCACCGCACCGTGAGTTCTCCGTATAGCAGCTTCTTCATTCGACTCACTCGTATGATCACAGTGATCCTTGCTGCCAGGGTTCAGTTAGCGATTTGACCTATCTCATAAGTTGCAGCCAATCTCAGCCTATTCGAACTGGTGTTATTTCATCATTCTCTGACCTTGCTGCCATGGCACACCCAACCAAAGAGTCATTGCAACCCAAGTGATACCAGGCGCATCTTATCGGCACCACTTATGTCTATGACTTCCCCGAGCTCTTTTTCAAAGCCTTGCACAACCTCAAGATCAAGGCTCGTGCAACTGATTCTTCCTTGAGCTCGCCCAAGATCACTCTGGAGGTGAAGGATCTCGTGCTTGACGAGCATGACGAACTCGCGGAGGTTGAACGTGCTCCAGGAAACAACACCTTCGGCATGGTTGCTTGGGTGTTCACTCTCAGGACACCTGAGTATCCCAGCAGGCGCAAGGTAGTTGTGATTGCCAACAACATCACCTACAAAATCGGCACACAGTACCTCCGTGTAAATGAAGTCTCACAAACACGGCTCCTCCACCGACTCATCACACTCACGCCCACTCTCATTCTTACAAAGACAACCTCTCCTCCTACCACAAATCCCTTCCCACCTCCTCCAGTAGTCTTGCGGCACAAGACATGTTCCAATTGCGCGAAATTAACCAGATAGAGCGCAAGATGTGTCAGTATCTGGATCAACGGAGGCCTGCTGACCGGCGGCAAGGGACGCCTGTAAGTCCTTTGGAACTTCATGGACCCTTGTAACGCTCAACACGTTGCAAGGGCCATTTCTGTTGACGTAAGAAAAGTTAGAAACGGACTTTGCACTGGTAAGTTGGCTACACACCTGTGATACTCCTCCTTACACAGCACCTGACGAGTCCATCTCTCTGACACCAGTCTTATTACAATGTGCGACCCGCTGGTCTGATCTTTGATGAAGCGGCTGTGTTTCTGATTGGATGGTGAGTGAACGTCGAACGATTAACAATCGCTTGTGTTGCTCACCGGATTCTGAGGACCCATAGTGATTGATATGAGGATGCGGGGGAAGCGCCGAGGTTAGCAGTACTCGTCCCATTAAGGTAATGTGACATGTCACAACAGACGATTTCATGTCTAAGTCTTTGCTCTTAGCTTGCACACCGTCAACAAGATGGACACGACCAAGGTAAGATGTGCTGACATTTCTAACAATTCATGCACTGACACCTGAATTTAGTGGAGTGAGGACCGTTTCAACGACATTATCAAGGAAACCTCCACCTTCATCAAGAAAGTTGGTTACAACCCTAAGTCTGTTGCATTTGTCCCCATCTCTGGCTGGCATGGTGACAACATGTTGGAGGAGTCCCCCAAGTTAGTGTCATTTATGCTCCTGATAAATCGCATTCTCACATTTCATAGCATGCCATGGTACAAGGGCTGGACCAAGGAGACCAAGGGCAGTGTTGTTAATGGCAAGACCCTCCTCGATGCTATTGACGCCATCGAACCTCTTGTCCGTCCTTCTGACAAGCCCCTCTGTCTTCCCCTCCAGGATGTCTACAAGATTGGTGGTGTCGTTACTGTGCCCGTCAGTCGTGTCGAGACTGGTGTTATCAAGGCTGGCATGGTCGTTACCTTCGCTCCTTCGAACGTGACCACTGAAGTCAAGTCCGTTGAAATGCACCACAAGCAGCTTGTTGAGGATCTTCCCGGAGACAACGTCGGTTTCAACGTGTGGCTTTGCGTCCTTTGGAGAGACTTGTCCTCTCCTCGGCCATCATCTCTTCGCCCACGAGGAAGGAGCTTGCCGCCCAAGCAATGACTCTTATACGACACAACTTTGAAATTGCAGTACTTGGACTTTGCCAGCACCCCTCATTTGACCATGCCGATCTTTCAGCTCAGCAAGTTGTGAAACTCATGTCAAATCTTCTTTCAGAGTCCGCCTCCAAGACCCCAGTCCTGGATCACACACAGCGCCAAGTGCTCATTGCTGCTGCTCAGGCAAAGTATGGGCCTGAAATTGTTGCTCCTATCGTGCAGCGTATCTTCCCAACGTTAAGGTCAGGGCGAGGGACACTGGGGGTCCCCTCAACTAGCTAGTACTGTCCTCCTTAGAGTATCACTCTCCATAGGACATTAAATCTGAATTAAAAAAAAAAAAGTCAGGGCAATGTGTTTACCACTTTCATCAAATATTAATCTGAACCCTTTTGCTTGCCTCCTGGGACTTCCCTTGTTCAAACACTGATTCAATTGGGTCCTGATATCACCAGCGATCCGGATACTGTTCGCGCTCTGCTTCAACGCTTTGGGATTTTGGACGCAAATCCTCCTCAAGATGCGCAATTGGTGGAGATCACATCTAATTTGGCTCGATTGGCTGCGGAGGGTACAACTTTATGTGATGTTGGAGCTTTGGTGAGGGCATTGAGCAGCTTTGTAAGGGTTTCTTTGACCTCGCTGGCATCACGCCAAGAGTACCTGAACCTTGACAAGTGGTTGGCTGATAACGTTAACCAGGTATCTTGCACTCCAGTGCCAAAACCAGCACAACACTCAGTTCTTTTCTGATTGTTGCCACCCCCTGGCTGTACGTAATTCGTTGTATGTCTTAGATTGATTTTGTTCATCATCCATTCAGGCCAACGAGAGTGCTAGCGCTCTTCCTTCTCAGTGCCAGATGCCCACTGGTGTCTCTTGCAGCAATGGTGTACTTGTATCGGTTGGTAGCACTGATGATGGTTGTGATGAGCCCTCGTCGACTCCAACGGCCTCTGCTCCTACATCCTCCTCGAGCAGCGCTGCTGTAAAGTCTACTCCTGCATACACCTTGAGCAGCACCACAGAGAAATCTACTCCTACACCCACTCCAAGCAGTAGTTCCATTCCCGTGAATGTTGCCCCCACTCCGACTACATCGCATACTTCCACGCACACCTCATCCGCCACGGGGGTATCGACAACCACACCATCGACTGGTTCTAGTGACAGCAGTCTTAACTATGGCACATTGTGAATATATTTTGTTTTACCATCGCTCACACTATAAAAAGCATGTCCTCCCCAAATCCGTGATGTAAACGCTTAGTAGCAGTAGTAGATCTGCAATGATATGTCGCTTGCAGTGCTTATCTTGACTTGTCGCTCTTGCGCTGCTTTTCGGCACTTGAAAACACGACTTATCAAACTAATGAATGAATTTAGCTAAGTCAAAATTAAGTACGGCAAGTGGCGGGAAAGCTGATGAGAATTAGTTTTATTGTCCTTCGGTGTCGCAACGCTTGCGCTTAGGTATTGCTTTGTATTTCAATGTAATTTATGAATACTTTATGCGTTTTTACCAAAAATATCTATGAAAAACATCGCAAGCCAGTTTTGTGTTGCATTGTAGCAGGTACATTGTGGTGGAAAGCTGCTAGTGAATGACAGCATCACCTTGACATGTCACGATTGCCAGCAATGTCTATTTTCTGCCAATATTTTGAGGATTTTGCAGTTCTTGATGGCCGATTGGGCACTATTGTAAATGATCGTCAGCAAGTCAAGTTTAGGCAAGCAGATGACCATTTTTAACGCGATGCCGAACTTCTTTCAATAGTTTATCTACAAGGCAACATATTTGCGAGACATACATATGTTCACCGATATTTGAGTTTTCTTGTAATCTCTCTGCCATCGTGCTGGCGCTTATATATAACTATGTATTGGGATATGATATGTACATATTTGAGGTGATTTTACCAGAAATATCTATCAAAATCATCGCCAGGCCGGTTTCCTGATGTAGTATGTGCACTGGGGTGAGTGATATTAGTCCTTGGTTGGTAAATACTCTGAAGCCTTCTGTTATGTTGGATCTTATTGTGACTGTTGGGTCGAAGAGTATCTCGCCCGTTCGTTGTTCGTGAGCTTGATAATTCTTTTCCTTTCTATGGTGAGTTAGGGATAAACCATCCTTTTTTGGTTTTGATTTTGTGTTGAATTTTAGGGATCTTGTTTGCTGTCATATCCCATAATCCAGACCCTATTTCCCATCCCTATTGTCACCATCCTTTTCATTGTGCATGTTATACTTCAGTAGGATCAGCCCTGCTACCTCCGTCCATCATCCAACTTGATATCCAGCCATTCGGACACTGCAGCCAGCCTGTACCCCTGACCCCTGAATCTTCGGATCTCCGGACCTCCGGAACCTGTCCGGATATATTTGTAGTATTTTCCCACGCTTCGCATCCAGACTTCCGGACCTATATCGGATCCAGTCTGATGTCTAGATCCATTTCCGATACGATACAATAAGCTTTTCCTGTTCATACACAGCCTATTCCATTATTCAGTATTCCTTACTTCCGGCTTCTCGGTAATCCTTAATACCCAACTATGTTCTTTATCCATTTCCTTTTAAGTATTCTTCTATGTCTCCGGTCCTTGGTTATTCTTGTATTCTGTTCTATTACTGATCCGCCCCGCCTTTTCATCTCCGTCTCCATTCTATTATGATCCGTGACACTTCAACATAATATTCCACATGCTTCGTACATAGCTTCGGATGCTTGATTACTTACTGTTAAGACTATGCTCAACGGGTGGTCCGGAGGGGCTTGGCTTCAGCTCGTGCGCTGCGCCCTTTACCCGAGTATGTGCCCCTAATTTACAAAGGGCGGATAACGTCGGACGAAGGTGTAAGAGTCGTCCGGACGAGAGGTAACGATGTCCGGAACTATATAGAAGTTACCCGAAGGCGGGACGGAGGAGTTTAGCCTCAGGGATATAATCCCGAGGCTCGGAGGTGGAGGACGAGACTAGGCCGGAGGTCCGAAGGACACAAGGAAAGGACAAGTCTAAGATGATATTCGAACTGAAGAAATACTACGGGTTACAGCAGGTTTATATACTGTAGTACTTCCAACGGGTATCCGGCCGAAGCGCAGCCCCCGGAAGCTAATGCTATGTACTAGAGAGACTAAGTCGAAAGAATAAACTGCGGACGATCGAGAGTGGAGCCGGATATCAAATAGAACAAAGGGAATGAGTTAAATGAATAGACTAACGGAAAGGATCAGAATGGAGTCGGATATTAACTGTTAAGAAGGTCCGGGCACATAGGGGTAGAATAGAAGCACATACTAATGGGGACTTGAGGTAATGAAGTCTAGGCCAGGCCCGGATCGTCCGGCCTGGACAAATAAGGTTTCAGGAACGGAATATGACAGTATCCCCCCATTAGGGCTGAGCCCACGAGGCCGGGCCCGGATGTCCGAATTGATATTAAGAACGCGAGAACGGGTCCGGACTTCCTGTCAGAATTTAATAAAAAGGTTGAGGGTCTGGTTAGGACGTCAATTCTTTTCATTCTTACTCCCACCAACAACTACACTATGTCTGCAACCCCATCCAACACTCCCATGGACTCTGTGGAGGACCTGGAGGCCCAGGTGGCTGCACTGCAGCAAAAAGTGCAGGCCGCCCGCGTGGAGAAGGCTCGTTTAGCGGCCGAGGCGGAGGAGAAGCGTCTGGAGGAGGAGAGGTTGAGGGAGGAGGAGAAGAAGAAGGAGGTGGAGGAGACCCGGAAGAGGCTTGCAGCTGCTGCAGCTGCAAAGGCATCTTCGTCCGGGCCGTCGGTGAGTGATTGTTTTGTCGTCTGTTGGGTTTTTTGTCTAACGGACTTAGGCCTCTACTGGGCCCCAGGATGGCGGCCGCCCCTGTAAGCCCTGCTTGGACAGAAAGCGGGCCTGCGTCTACTCGGCTGTGTCAACCAAGGCGCGGGTGAGTGGATTTGTACATCTGGATATGCGTGTTACTGATGATCTGAAGCCTGTTAACTCTTGCGACGCTTGTCGCAAGACAAAGGCTAAGTGTTTTGGTGGCATGCCTCCGGCCCGGACGACCGAGGCGCCGGCCAAAGGCAAGAAACGGGCCCGCATGGGGACTCCGTCCCCTAGGGGCAAGGGTAAGAGGCGTCAGAGGAGTCTGGAGCTTTCGGATGACTCTATCCAGATCGTCCCCCGGCCCACCATCATCAGTGAGGAGCCGGTCCTCCAGGAGTTCAATGACCAGGCCTGGGTGGCGGCCGTCAATGACATGGTCGCGGAGATGGCCCGGATGAACTCCTTGCTGGAGTGGAACGTCCAGGCAGCCGAGAGCAGCGCTACTGCCACAGGCCTCTTCATGGAGGAGCAGAGGGTCTAAGGACAAGGCATCAAGCCAATGTCCGGACAGAGGATATGTTGGAGGATGGAGGATGACTATCTAGACATGGTGCGAGATAGTCTAGGATGGACAGAGGAAGTATCGGAGGACATAGGATAAGCAGAGGATACCAGATGACTATCAGACAAAGTCTGAAATAGTCTAGGATAAGTGAAGGACAAGGAATAACTATCGGACAAGGTCCAAAATAGTCAAGGACAAGGAAAGGATGGAAATAGGGTCCGAAGTACAGGATATGACACATTCCCAGGTACTGAGAATCAGAACCAAGTACCAAGTACCCAACTACTGATTTTCAGGTATTGAATATCAGAACCAAATCCCGAGTACTGATTCCCTTGTACTAAGTACCGAGTAACGACATAACCAATTGACAAGAAAAACTACCAATATGAGTGACTCACCTTGGCTTGGACTACAACTTTTGTTAAAGAACTTAAACATAATAATAACTTTCATTTTTCATTATCGCCGATGTTTCAGATTTCTTTAGCTTATATCTCGGTCAAATGATAACTGATGGACAAGAAAAGACTACCAATACACTCCCCTAGACTCGGACTACAACCTTCGGTAAGGAAGTTAAGCATAATAACAACTTTCATTTTTCATTATCATTTGCCTATATTGACCACCAAGTCTCAAGTACCGACCACCGATCACCAAGTACCAAGTACCAATCACCGAGTACCAAGTATCGAGTACCGAGTACTGAGTACCGACAAATACAATTCACAAGTTATTTGAACCCTACACCAATGGATAATACATACAAATACAATTCATGTCCATTTGAAGTACCAGGTTTTGGGTTTGACACTTGACACTTGGTGATTTGTGCAATGAGTGAAAAATGGACATGTTGCATACATATTTTTGGGTCTCGGGCTTCGGGTCTCGGCACTCGGCACTCGGAACTTGATGATTTGTGTAATATAAATGAAAAATGAACATGTTGCATGCCGGGTTTCGAGTTTCATGTTTCAGCACTCAAAACTTGGTGATTTGTGCAACAAGTGAAAAATGGAAATGTTACATACATATTTTTGGGTCCCGGGCTTCGGGTCTCGGCACTTGGCACTCGGAACTCGGCACTCGGCACCCGGAACTCGGCACTCGGCACTCGGCACTTGATTTCATGCTGGGTTTCGAGTTTCATGTTTCGGCACTCAAAACTTGGTGATTTGTGCAACAAGTGAAAAATGGACATGTTGTGTACATATTTTCGGGTCCCGGGCTTCGGGTCTCGGCACTCGGCACTCGGAAGTCGATGATTTGTGTAATATACATGAAAAATGGACATGTTGCATGCCGGGTTTCGAGTTTCATGTTTCGGCACTCAAAACTCGGTGATTTGTGCAATGAGTGAAAAATGGACATGTTGTGTACATATTTTCGGGTCTCAGGCTTTGGGTTTCAGCACTTGGCACTCGGAACTCGATGATCTGTGTAATGTAAATGAACAATGAACATGTTGCACACCGGGTTTCGAGTTTTGGGTTTCGGCACTTGAAACTCAGTGATTTGTGCAACAAGTGAAAAATGGACATGTTGCATACATATTTTTGGGTCTCAGGCTTTGGGTTTCGGAACTCGGAACTCAGAACTCGATGACTTGTGTAATATAATTGTACAATGGACATGATGCACACTGGTTTTCGAGTTTCGGCACTTGAAACTCGGTGATATGTGCAATGAGTAAGAAATGGACATGTTCCATACATATCTTCGGGCTTCTGGCTTCGGCACTCGGCACTCAGAACTCAATGATATCACATATTTGTTTGCTGAGACCTGGGTCTCGGAACTCAGAACTTGGTATGCTTCACTCAAATTTCAGTAGTCGGAACTTGGTGTCTTGTAGGGCAACACTCACCTGTGTCCACCTGTCTATATTATATACATACCACCCTCGACCCACCATCTAATATGATATATTGTATAACCCGGGTCTCGGAATTCGGTACACTTACCTCTGCTCCATCATGTCTACAATTATCATACACCAGGGCCCACCCATCTATATTATATACCACCCTCGGCCCACCTGTCTAATGTGATATACTGTATAGCACCCTCGGCCCACCCGTCTAATATGATATATGATTTAACACCCTCGACCCACCCATCTAATTTATTGTGAGTCTCGGCCCACTCGTGTTTGTGATAACAAGTACCCTTGCCATACCCGTCTATCTGATACACATCTACCTAGGTATACCCATCTACATTATATCCAACTATCTCGGCCCATCCATCTATACAATATTCATGTCCATCGGCCCACTCATCTACTCTACATATTCCCTATATGGGCCCACCCGCCTCCATCGGGAATAATATTCTTCCCGGCCCATCCGTCATAGTCGAGGATATTTCTACCATGGGCCCATGGTCCGCTGGCCCATATCATACGGGATATTATGCACGTCCGTTCACTCGTATAATACGGAGATAGGTCACTGTAATATGTACTTTGATAGGATTCGTTCTAGGTCTTCATATTTGTCATTTTTACTTAAAAATATTGTTGTATTGTCCGCATATAGGTTAACTATTATTTTATTTGTTATGTTCGGTATATTATAGCCTTTTCAATGTTCCGAGTTTCTTAAGGCGCAGGCTAGTGGTTCAATTTCCAAATCAAATAATAAGCAAGATAAGAGGTTGCCCTGTCTGACGCCTCACATTACTTTGAAAGGCGAGCTCATCACTCCATTAATTGCCACTTGTGTGTATGCATTGCTATATAACACTTTTATTGTTTTAATAAACATTTTTGGGAGGTTAAATGACTTCAAGGTTTCTATTAGGTAATCGTGATTGATTCTGTCATAAACTTTCTCTTGATCCAGTGCTATGAGCGCACCGTCCTCCTCTGTTATATCCGCGTATTCAATCATTACTTTGGCTAGGCGTATTGGGTCGAAAATAGATCTCTTCAGGATGAACCTGCTTTGATTCGGGTGTACAAGGGTATGCACTTCTTGCGCTAGTTGCATTGCTAGGGCTTTTGTTAATATTTTGTAATCAGTGTTAAGTAATGTTATTGGTCGGTAGTTCTCGATCTCTGATCTGTCTTTCTTCTTATACATCGGGCACATCCATCCGAGAGTAACATTTGTTTGTTCATCAATGCCATGTGTTTGTATGTCATTGAATATCATTGTAAGTGTTTTGATCACATCAAAACTCAGCTTCTCTTCTTTCTGATCCTTTTTGTGTTGTTGTTCTAGACTTTTCCATACTTCGTATGGTATTCCATCGAGTCCCGCTGTGCTGCCAGATTTTGATGTGTGTAGAGTGGAGTGTATATGATGTTCTTTGAGAAGTTTGTATAGGGGTGAGTGTGGGTTCTCGAGTTTTTGTTGTTGAGGTATTTCTTTCTGTATATTCCCTCTGATTCTTGTTCTTATTTCCTCTGTTTCTGCGGAGTGTGTGTTTGCTTGTAGGTGTCAGAATCCATGCCGGAGGGTCGGATCAGGAAGGAAGGGCTTGGCCTCAGCTCGTGCGCTGTGCCCCTTACCCGAGTATGTGCCCTTAACTTCAGAAGGAAGTCCGGAGGGCATCCAACGAAGTTAGTAAGACTCCGAAGGTGAGGCTACTCTAGGAGAGTGCCTAGGTGACTTCCATGAAACACAGGAGATCCTAATAGAGATGTCCAGACTACGAGAACTTGTCTGGGACATGTCCGAAGTGTGGGAACTAATCCAAAGGCATCCAGAGCATGGGAACTGATCCAGAAGCACATCCGGAGCGTGGGAACTCGTCCGGACGTATGTCCGAAGTGTGGGAAACACTATGGGAACATATCCAAGGGTGGAGGAAGGGTTATGGACTACATTGGGATGAAACCCAAGTAGAGACTGACAGAGGGAGTGTAACGAATAGGGATGGATAAGGACAAGGCATTAAGCCAATGTCCAGACAGAGGATATGTCGGAGGATGGAGGATGACTATCTGGACGCAGTCCGGGATAGTCCAGGATGGACAGAGGAAGTATCGGAGAACATAGGATAAGCGGAGGATACAAGGTGACTATCGGACATAGTCCAGAATAGTCTAGGATAAGCATAGGACAAGGGATAACTATCGGACAAGGTCCAAAAGTAGCAGAGGTTAAGGAAAGACAAGGATTTAACTATCGGACAAGGTCCAAGATAGCTAAGGATAAGGAAAGACTAGGAATAGCTTATCGGACATAGTCCGAAATAGCTTAGGATAAGGATAGACAAGGATTGACTATCAGACAAGGTCCGAAAGTATTGGAGCATAAGGAAAGACTACCGAAAGGTAGAGTCGGAGCATAAGGCAATCAATCCCTTAAGACTACATGATGAAGAATAACATTAGATGGAGAATAACTTTAATATTCGAACTGAGGTTGTATCGTATGCTACACGGGTTTATATACTGAAGATAGCACAGGAAATGTAAGTAATCAGCCATCTGATGCTATGTACGAGGCATGCGGAATATTATGGTGAAGTGTCACGGATCATAATAAAATGGAGACAGATATGAAAAGGCAGGGTGGATCAGTAATGGAACGGAATACGAGAATAACCAAGGACCGGAAACATAGGAATAATACTTGAAAGGAAATGGATCAATAACATAGTCGGGTATTGAGGATTACCGAGAAGCCAGAAGTGAGGAATACCGAATAATGGAATAGGCTGTGTTAACCTTATATGAACAGGAAAAGCTTATCATATCGTGTCAGAAATGGATCTAGACATCGGACGGGATCCGATATAGGTCCGGAAGTCTGGATCCAAAGCGCGGGAAAGTAGTCCGGATATATCCGGACAGGTTCCAGAAGTATAGAGATCCGAAGATTCAGGGGTCAGGGGTACAGGCTGGCTGAGTGTCCAGAATGCTGGATATCAAGTTGGATGATGGACGGAGGTAGCAGGGCTAATCCTACTGAAGTATAGCAGGCACAATGGAAAGGATGGTGACAATAGGGATGGGAAATAGGGTCCGGAGTACGGGATATGACAGTAGGTCTTCATGATGCTTTTGTGAAATATCCACCATTTTGACGGAGCGGGTTGCGAAGCAGTTCATGTTTGGTATCCTTAGTTTGTGTATCACGTCCCGAGGTTTTTGCATGCTGTTTATTTTTGACCAGTATTTGCTAATAGTCTCTCCTTCTACCGCCCATTTTGCTTTGTTCATGGCTTGGTGATGTATAGATCCGGTCTAACCTTGAGTGTGAGTTAGTGTTGCTGTAGAACGTGAACACTCGTTCTGTTGGGTGTGTTTCTCTCCAGGTGTCTTGTAAGTTTAATTTTTGTCTTAGTTCTCTCAACGCGCTGATTGCGTTTTCATTGTCCAGTTTTGCTGGTGCTCTGTCTAGAGGATCTTCAGTGAGGTTGAAGTCACCCAACATGAAGTCTGGGTGTGGTAGGTTATTTTCTTGCCATTTTTCATCAATTTTCCCCAGAAATCCAGGTGTTGTGTTATGTTGTTTGCCGCAGCTCTTGAAGGCATGCCTTGGAGGCTGTGATGCCTTCGCAAAGGTCTTTCCCCCTTCTGTGAGGATGCGTGCGCATGTGGACCTACGAGGTTGGGGAGGAGGAGTTGGTGGAGAAGGCGAGGCAGCGGTGGGCGAGGAAGGTGGATGAGAAGATGAATGAGGAGGAGGCGCATGAGATGCTGGCAAGTCATGCTCATCGTCGTCAGACTCTTCAGAGTCATGAGCGTGGGTGACTGATTGGAGGTTTTCATTGAATATGATGTCCCTAGCTACGAAGAAATCGACGGTGATCATGTCCCGCAGACGGTACCCCTTCGTTCTGTCAGGGTACCCCATGAAGATTGTGCGACGAGAGTGAGGGCCAAGTTTTGATTGAACTTCAGTGGGAATTCTTGCAAAACGGTGGGAGCCGAAAACATGTAAGTGTGACAAATCTGGCTGTTTCCCGTTGACAATTTCGTAGGGTGTGGTACCTGGTTTCAATGCCCTTGACTCACTTCTGTTCCATAGGTAACAGACAGTCAGTGCTGCTTCTCCCCAAAGGTTCGCTGGGAGTTGTGCTGTTTTGAGGAGGGCGAACACACGACCTTCGATGGTATGCATTGCTCTTTCTGCCTTACCATTTTGCTGATGTGCATATGGTGCAGATAATTGACACTCTATTCCCGCATCTTGGAGAGCCTTAGTGAAGGCAGCGTTGACAAACTTGCCACCATTGTCCGACCGGAAGACCATGACTTTTCGCTCGAGATGATTCTCCCACCGATTTTTGACAGTGCACCAGGCTTCAAGTGCCTGGTCTTTGGTGGCAAGGAGTTGGAGGTTCAGAAGGTTCAAGTGATCGTTGAGGAAGATGACGAAATGGTACTTTCCATGAGAAGTGATGATGGGGAATGGGCCACACAAGTCAGAGTGTATGACGTCGAGAGGATGAGCTGCAGGAGGTTCCTCAGATGGAGGGAAGGGCTTTCTTGGGTGCTTGGCGATGATACAGGGTTCGCAGCGTCGCAAGGGGACGTTCTTGTCGACTTCTATGCCTGTGGCAATGAGAGGTACGCGTTTCACTGCTTCTCCGCTGATGTGACCCAGACGTGCGTGCCACAGGTCCCATGTTAAAGGAACATGTGCGAATGCCGAGATCTCAGAAGGAGATCCCCAGGACGGATGAACCTTAGCTCTACTGATAAGAGGTCATTGACTTCTGGAATCTGCCCATAAAGCTCCCTGCGGTGAGAAAGTTCACATCTTGGCAGATATGGCTGAAAGTTGTATGACCATCCTTTCTTCAGCATACGAGAGACGGACAGCAGGTTGATGTATGCGCCGGGGGCATGAAGGCAATCCGTCAGTTTGATTCTGAAGGTGCGCCCATTGAGAGTCAAGTCGGCGAGACAGTCTCCATGACCAGAGGTAGAGAGAAACCCGTGGTTTGCAGTTTTCACTTTGACTGATGTACCCTCCATATACGTCCAGAAGATTTCTCGATCCATAATGAGCGTGGAGGTAGTGCCCGAGTCAAGAATCATAGACGTGGAGCAAAGTGCAAGGTGAGAGTAATCTTGACCGATTTCCTCGATGACGGCAAATGAGAGGTTCTGACGATGATTTGCAGATGTCGTGGCAACTGCAGCTGTCTGGCTGGCAGGTGGATTGACAGCTGGGCTCTCAGTCGCCTTACTTTCATTTGCGGAGGCAGTGACATCCCTCTTCCCCTTGCCTTTCTGCACCCAGGGCACTTTGCCCTCCATACCACCCCCTTGTTGGAGGCAGTGCTCTTGGTCATGGGTAAGTGAACATGGAAGGCTGACACACACTGGGTTCTCGCACGAAACTCCCTTTGGGTTTTGTCTGTGGATGTGAACACTAGTGGCAGGGTTTGTCACCTTGGCACTGGGGCCAGATGCAGAGGCATTCACAGCATTCGTGTACTCAGAGCCAGGACGAGCCATTTTCAGTTGGGCTCGTTGTCTATTGACTTCCTCCGAGAACAACGTGGTGACTTGTTCGAATGTGACAAGAGTGCTTGGAGGGGTCGTTGTGGATGGAGACGGGGTTATGATGCTAGCGGATTGGTACAGTCCTATGGTGTCATATTCCGTTCCTGAAACCTTATTCGTCCGGGCTGGTTAACCTGGGCCCGGCCTAGACTTCATTGCCTCGAGTCCCCATTAGTATGTGCTTCTATTCTACCCCTATTTGCCCGGACCTTCTTGACAGTTAATATCCGACTCCATTCTGATCCTTTCCGTTAGTCTATTCATTTAACTCATTCT